>JAFFZR010027636.1:0-23004 GCA_018397195.1 Lethrus apterus | reverse complement strand
TTTTTTTTGTTATGACGTCATCGCCATTTTTTTTTTTTTTTTAATAGCAACGTTTATTTTTTATTTCGTTATGATTTTTAATTCTGTTTTCAACGGTATACAATTTTAAATAGGTTGCATAAGAAAAAAACCAAGGAAAACGGCCTTACAATTTTAATAGAATGATGAATGAAATAAACAAATTAATCCAACTAATCCATGATACGGCAAACTTTTACTAAGAAAAGTCGTTCATAATAAGAAATTGTGGCCCTATACAAAATTTCAGAAAGATCTACCTACTTTGATCAAACCGTGATTAAACAAAACAAGACCGTTTGATCAATGTAAGTAGATCTTTCTGAAATTTTGTATAGGGCCACAATTTCATATTATGAACGACTTTTCTTAGTAACATTTTGCCGTATCGTGGATTAGTTGGATTAATTTGTTCATTTCATTGATCATTCTATTAAAATTGTTAGGCCGTTTTTGTTGATTTTTTTCTTATGCAACCTATTTAAAATTGTATACCGTTGAAAACAGAATTAAAAATCATAACGAAATAACAAATAAAAAATATAGGTTGCCATTTAAAAAAAATGGCGATGACGTCATAACAAATATCTTTTTTTTTTTTGTTTCTTTTCTTGAGCGTGCAACCAATTAAAACGTAAGTTGTGCAATAAAATATATTTATTACAACACACCAAATATAATAAATATAAATGTGTTTGTATTTATTATATTTGGTGTGTTGTAATAAATATATTTTATTGCACAACTTACGTTTTAATTGGTTGCACGCTCAAGAAAAGAAGCAAAAAAAAAAAAAAGATAAGTATTCTATCAACCAAGAATTTGACACTAATAATATGTCATAACAAATAAATGAAGGTGTTTAATAAACAATTTTTTTCGCCAAGTTGTAGCTAAGACTGTCCCATTTAATAATATGAATGGTTTGTTGGTGATTATATCACAATTGAAGTCGCTATAGTCTCGGACCCGTTTTGTAGGACGCACTGTATACATTACATCAAATCAAAAAGACCACAACAAATTTAGAAAACTCTAAATACGTATTTCGGCAACTAAGTTGCCATCTTTAGTAGAAAAACCTAAAAAGGAATCAGTGTTAAATTAGTGTCTCTAGCTAAGGTATCACCTTTGAAGATATGCTCTTCACCAGATCACCAGTGGGTTAACACTGTGATACCTTAGCTAGAGACACAAATTTAACACTGATTCCTTTTTAGGTTTTTCTACTGAGGATGGCAACTTAGTTTCCGAAATACGTATTTAAAGTTTTCTAAATTTGTTGTGGTAAGGGACTTTTTAGTTTTTTTGTATACAATCATTTGTAATTCTTCCACTGTATACACCTTTATAAGGACGACGAAACACTGTTTGCTGGATGATTTATGTTTTGGAAAAATTATAAAACAAAATTGCTTTGAAGTATACAATATTAATAATATTAACAATATTATCGAATAACGAACAATTTACGAGAAACGAGCTTTCAAACAAACCTTCATGGTTTAAACAATAAAAGAAGAAGTGCGTGTCTAACATGTTTACATGCAACTCTAAATATTCCTAACATTGCAAATTCAGGGCGTATGATCTGGAAAGTGTCTCTAAATTTTACGTTGTTTTACTTGGTAATGGTCATTAGTTATTATACAGATCAAGACGCAATCTTAAACAACATAGTACCATATAAGGTTGCCATTTTGCAAAATTTTATTTCCACCACAAACAGAATTATGTAAACTCAAATAGTATATGATAATTCAACCATTCTATTAGAATTGAGGTTGGATTGTATAAGAAAAAAATTCCTCTCCGGCGTGGAATCGAACCCCAGTCTGCCGCATGACAGGCGGGGATACTGACCACTATAGTACCAAGGAATGTATTTACTTGCGGCCCGTCAAAAATGTTTGTGATTCTTTGAAATAATTTCGAAATGGTCATTCTTTCTTGATCCACGTGTCCATAAATTAAATGTCAAAGCTGGCATTTTCTGCTGTAGTCAGTGTTGTTGAGAAATATTTCTTCTCCGTATTGTTTAATTTTTATCATAAAATCAATTGCTTGTAAATGTAATCCGTTTCTTCGGATTTAGATACACATCAGTTGAAATTATTCTATTCTGAAACCCTTCAATGTTACGAATTTGAAAGAAACAACACAAAATTAGGTAATTTCAAAATAATTTACGCAAATTTAGTTCTGTAGTATTTAAAATGTAAACGCATACCTACACACCAAAATATCAGAGGGACATATTTATATGACAAAAAGCTGTAGTAAATAACGCGTAAATATGATTAACATCAAAGGCTAGTTGCTAACGAAACATGCATCAAAAGCGTATATTTTACGATAACCAGAAATCGTAGTTCTTAATTCCCAGTAATTTGTATACATAATCCACCAGAAGGTCTAAATAAATCGCATGTTGTAATTAATTGCAAACGTAAGAACGTTGAATACCATTGAATATGCAAAGCGAAACCTGTCTGCACTACACCTGCTACGCACAATTTAGCTCCATCTTCGTTAATAAAAACACCCACACATGCTACCGGGTATATAAAAATAACATAGGCCCTATTATAAAAGTAAATAAATAATAAAAAATTTAAAAAGCCTTAATTGCATTTTAATTTCATTATTTTTCCGCAATGATCTTTCTTTAATTGTATTGTTCCCATAAAAATTTGTAAAATTATTAATTTTAATTTGTATCAATGATGTTTATCAAACAATATTTTCTTAGGTATTCTCATTAAAGGATACATATTTTCTAATTTTGTAATTTTGGATAAATGGATAAATCTTTTCATATCACCGGGAGAGTTTGATCGTAAAAAACAAATCAAAACAGCCTAGCAGGGAAAGACGGACCTTGTGTCGAGTGAAATGATGAATGAGTCCACTCGCGTGGGAAGAGACAGTCCAAATAAAAACTAAACTAACCCTGAGACAGTCTTGTTTTATGGAGCACTTTTCTTTGCGCTATTTACGAAATTTACAGCAGTCGTACGTACCTTTCCCCTAAATACATCTAACTTGAACAAGATTAATAGCGTTCAATTATACGTCTGATAAAGTTGACCGTCGTGTCGTTAGAGATTTTCAGACTGATATATAGGTTTGCGGAGTCATTAAATGTTTTATTTATAAAATTTGCTTGCATTTCGAGCAATTTATTATTGTACAAAAAAAATAAGCTATGCCAAATCGCAAGGTAAATTTATAACAAACACATTTTTATGCAAGCATATTTTAAAACATGAATTATCATTTGTATACTTTATACTTGAGTATAAGTTTAAAATTGAAATCATTTTGCAAAAATCAAAATTATAAGCCTAATTAATAAAACCAGAATATAAAATTATTACTAGATTAATAGGTGATAACTTGTCGCCTTTAATTCATTGAGAAAAGTTCTATAAAATAGAAAATAATTTAAAATATTTTGACGAAACTGTGAAATGTCACCCATTGCAAGGTACTTAACATTGTTTAATTAAAATTGCGATAAGATTAGAATTCGTAGAGAGGTAAGATTATATGCAACATAAACACTGAGTTGATGAATAATCGCTTTTAGAGCGGAAGATCGGTAACACACATCCACCTTTAATCAACGTGAGAATTAAAAATAACTCCCGGGAAGGAATGCGTGTTTTATTTGCGACTGACTAACAAATTGAGGGGAATGCTGACTGGCGTCGTGAGTTTTAAACGACGTCAGTGTGAATATCACATTTATTTTTAATTAATACATTTTTTAAGCTTTTATACAGTCCGTTCTACAAAACGGGCCCGAGACTATAGCGGCTTCAATTGTGATTCAATCACCAACAAACCATATATATTATTAAATGGGACAGTCTTAGCTGCAACTTGGCGAAAAAAATTCTTTATTAAACACCTTCATTTATTTGTTATGACGTCAACGCCATTTTTTTTTTTAAATGGCAACCTATATTTTTAGCGTACTATGATCGAACCGTGATTAAACAAAATAAGACGATTTGATCAAAGTAGGTAGATCTTTCTGAAATTTTGTATAGGGCCACAATTTCTTATTATGAACGACTTGTCTTAGTAACATTTTCCCGTATCATGGATTAGTTGGATTAATTTGTTCATTTCATTCATCTTTCTATTAAAATTGTAAGGCCGTTTTTCTTGATTTTTTTCTTATGCAACCTATTTAAATTTGTATACCGTTGAAAACAGAATTAAAAATCATAAAGAAATAAAACATAAAAAATATAGGTTGCCATTTAAAAAAAATGGCGATGACGTCATAACAAATAAATGAAGGTGTTTAATAAAGAATTTTTTCGCCAAGTTGTAGCTAAGACTGTCCCATTTAATAATATATAAGGTTTGTTGGTGATTGAATCACAATTGAAGCCGCTATAGTCTCGTGCCCGTTTTGTAGAACGGACTGTATAAAAATGTATCTTCAAGTAATAAATATAACAGTGTTATTAATAGCCTTGTTTTCAAGGTTAGAAACTGTTATAAATAATGACATAGATAACTCAAAGTGTAAAGGACAAAACGGTTTTGTTGACGACTAGAGAAAAGGGTTAGATAGGCGCAACAAAATTGGATTAAGAATGCCAGACGATCCAACAGAGATAAAAGAAAGGAGGTAAATAAGAAAAATAACATAGCTTACCAAAAATATAAACTTAATGGAGAAAAAATGTGCAAAAAGAAGAACAATGTGGCAACAAAAAAAAAATAAGAAAATGTTCACGAATAAAAAATTCCAAGCATCACAATATTTTAGAAATAAGGATGGATTTCTGAAAAAATTAGAAAAGCTATCTAGGTGGGAAAAAAAGTCCAGATGAGTGATACCGGAGGGAGGTGGGGGTTGAAGGAAACCGCTGCGACGTTCTCTGACGCCAGACCATTCTGTCACCTCGAATTCAGATCATGAACAAAAAGGAATGGATTAAATCCTTACACACACATCGAACTTAAACTAGGAACAGAAGTTTACCTGGAACATGTTATATCTAGATATCTTCAGCGAGAACAGAAAACAGATTTGCAGTCCACGAGAGCTTGTCAAATTTCACAAAAGACAAAAGGATCCACTATCTAGAGTGCTTTTCAATTTGGTCTTAGTGGGGAGACAAGAAGAAGGCGACCGTGGAAAAGAAGCAACGTTGTTAAGAATGAGTTTAGAAGAATGGAGATGGAGGACCGGAAAAAAACCAAAGACAAGAGAAGATGGAGAAATGTCATAAACAGGCATGAAACCTTCATTTATTGGTACGTAATGACAAAATAACATAAAGAAATAAGACGGAAGAAATGGTCAAGATTATTAAGGAACTTATGACATAGATTAAAGATATTAGAAGAGGACAACAAGAATATCATGAGTATATGAAAGAAATAAAGAAGGAGAATAAGACAATGAAATTACTAAATTTCACTAACAAATAGAAATATAAGGAAAATATAAAAAAAAACATCTTGGTTATATGAGAAATATCAGTAGAAACTGGATAGGGGATGAGAATAAAATAATGACGGAAACAAAAAAATTTTTCAAGCAAGAATTAAATATTGAGGCAAGTGTACAGAGTGGGCAAATTTCGATGTTTTCATAGGGAATTTCGATAACCATAAGAGATACAAAAAAATTAACCTACAATCCTCGCTCGCTTTTTTGGAGAAAAAAACACAGGTGAAATTCAAAGTCGGCTATCGTCTTTTGTTTTCGAGTTATGCTCAAAAATTCGATTGTTTCAGTTTTCGTTTTATGGCTATATCTTGCCTATTTGGAAAAAAATTTGGAAAACAAAAGACAATAGATTTTCGAGTTATGGTCAAAAATTCGATTTTTTCAGTTTTCGAAATGGGAATAAAATTCTCTTTTTTGTTAAACCACACCCAACTATAAGTTCCATATAAAAAATTAAAACTTTACGTCACAACTCGAATTTGGAGAACTTTTTCAAAAAACTAACAACGCCACTGCATTCTTATCAAAAAAGTGCCTGAAGAACGTGGACATTATTTTCTCTCATTTTTCCAAATAGGCAAGATATAGCCATAAAACGAAAACTGAAACAATCGAATTTTTGCGCATAACGCGAAAACAAAAGACGATAGCCGACTTTGAATTTCACCTGTGTTTTTTTCTCCAAAAAAGCGAGCGAGGATTGTAGGTTAATTTTTTTGTATCTCTTATGGTTATCGAAATTTGCCCACCCTGTACAAAAAAGAAATAAAAAATACCTCTAATGAATACAAACAAAGGCAAAAAAGATACAAACACATAAGAACATAATCAAAGAAAGAAAGAACAAAAACAAAATAGAATACACAATTGATTCAACAATAAAAAAGAAAAAAATCAAAATAAAATACTGGATAAAGCAAAAAAAAAAATGAAAAGGCAATGACAGAATTTAAGAAACTATCAGTGGAAAATAATAGCAATTAAAACAAGAAATAATACTGATCAATCAAATAACTAGGACACAAAAAAGGTGAAGAAAACTTGGTAACGAACGTTGCAAAGGAAAAGATTATGTATTCAATAAAAAAGGAATAGAAGGAAAAACACAAACGAGAAATACAGAAAAAGAGGCAGAAAATAGAAACTTATGTAATTCGGGAAAGACTAGATGAAAAAGAGGAAGGAAAGTGGCAGAAATTATAAAACACCAAATAAGGAACACAGGCAATAGGAGTAGCATATGGGAAAAACGAAGATACAAGGTAAGAGAATAAGATTAAATGACATAAACAATTGCAGATGTAACGTAAGACGAGGAGGAGAAAATAATTTAACAAAAAATCAATTACAGATGAATAAATCAATGAAATATGGATTCGACGCCACAGGAAGGCTCAAAATAGGAATCAAGTAAAGACACCATCATCCCAGAAATGATTAAAATCATGTGAAAAGAAGGAGCAAATAGTTGAGGAAAATAATAAATGGGGTAATAAAGAGAAAACGTATACATAATAAGTGGCTTAAAGGAATTGTATCACAGATGCATAAAAATGGAAAATAATTAGAGGAGGATACCACCATCCCAGGAAAAATATTGGCCAGAACAATGGAGAAGAAAATCAGAAAAATAACTGAAAGGACAATAGAGGAAACAAAATGTGGATTTAGAAGAGGGAGACGTTTGGTTTATGAATCTCGAAAAGACTATCGATAGAATTCGGAGAAGGGAGTAAAGCAATGATGTGTATTGAGGCCATTACTATTTTCAACAATGTTGAACAATCCAATAAAGGTGGCGAAGAAGAAGATGAAAAAACTAAAAAAAGAAGAAGCAGTTGCTCGGTTATTTCCTTGATGTCTTCTCCGCTTCTTCTTTTTTTGATTCCGACGTTCCCTTTTTTGTTTTAATTCCGACGTTCCCTTTTTTAGTTTTAATTCTTTAATCTTCTCCTTTGCCACTAAACTAGTATAGGCTTAGTACACATCCTTGCCTATTACTATTTTCAGCAGACAAAGCAATAAAAGAGGCAAAGAAGAAGATAACAAAATTAAAACTAACAAAAAAAAAAAAATAATAAAAGGGATCGGCGAAATCAAAGAAGAAGGCTCTGTTATTTCCTTGATGTGTTCCCATGGTACACCATTTTCTCCGCTTCTCTTCTTTTATTCAGCCGATCCCTTTTATTTTATTTTGGTTTTAATTCCTTTATCTTTTTCTATTTCTTCTTTATTGCTTTGTCTTTTAAAACTTTTTGATAACTGATAACTGATAACTTTTTTTTATTTTTAATTTTTCATCTTCATCTGTGCCTCCTTTATTGCTTTGTTTAACATTGTTGAAAATAGTAATGGACTCAATAGACATCGTTGCCCATTACTATTTTCAGTAGACAAGGCAATAAAGGAGGCAAAGAAAAGGTGTAAAGCAAGGATATATTGAGCCCATTACTGTTTTCAACAATGTTAAACAAAGCAATAAAGGAAGTACAGATGAAGATGAAAAATTTTAAATAAAAAAAAAGTTATCGGCAGAATCAAAGAAGAAGCAGTTGTTTGGTTATTTCTTTGATGTCTTCTCCGCTTCTTCTTTGATTCCGCCGTTCCCTTTTATTATATATTTGTTTAGTTTTATTTCCTTAATCTTCTTCTTTATCACTAAACTAGGCTACACATCCTTGCCCGTTATTATTTTCAGCAGACGAAGCAATAAAAGAGACAAAAAAAGAAGATGAAAAATTAAAACGAAAAAAAGCTAAAAAGGCTCGGCGGAATCAAAGAAACGCTTACTCGGTTATCTCCTTGAGGTGTTCCCATAGTTCACCATTTTATCCGCTTCTTTTCTTTTATTCCGCCGATGCCTTTTATATCATTTATTTTTTTGTTTTAATTCCTTCATCTTTTTCTTTGCCTTCTTTATTGCTTTGACCAACCAGCAACAATAAAATATAATAATCGCATAGGACAGTCGAATTAAAAATTACGATTAATCTTCATCGAAGACTACAAGTTTAATTCTTCTTAAACATTTTACAAACTGATGTGCGACTCCACCTATCGGTGGGTGTCGCAACATAAAGAGTTGTCCACTATTTGGCCATAGGAAACTGTAGACGAATGTCATTACAAAACCAGCAGTCCGGCCAATGCGCAGACTTCACAGTTAAGCTGTGAACAAATTAGATTTGATATACACGCTAGCCTTGCATTGAACGCTCACCTCAGACTAACATTAGTATGTGGTCGATTAACCCGTCGTCAGTACGGCTGCTGTGAGCGTACAACTCTTGATGTTGCGGCACCCACCGATAGGTGGAGTCGCACATCAGTTTGTAACATGCACTGCCGTTTTGTCGATAACACCACAGGCTCGATTTGCATTGATCGCTCTCAGCAGCCGTACTGACGACGGGTTAATCGACCAGAAACTAATGTTAATCTACGGAGGTGAGCGTTCAATATAAGCCAAGCGTGTGTATCAAATCTTCTTAAACATGCTTAACATTTATACACCCTACAGAGAACTGTTTCAGATGTAACTTCAATCTATCTCCATAACAATAATTCAGGATTTATTGATTGTAATTAGCCATATATCAATACTTAAGGAAAATTATACATAAATGAACTCTGGTTAAGTAATACGAGCAATTTTCATTTATTCTTCGAGTACACACTTGTAAGATATCGCAGCGTAGAACTCGCAACGTAGGTGTACACAAAGCGTGGGGTTTGCGACCCGTTCCTGTTTCAATTCTGCTAATTGCTCGGTTGCAGCCTGCTCATTGCGGATCAATGTTATAACGGCCGCAATCTGGGCTCGTCACTGTTGCCCTCGCCCCTCGGCTTAAACCACCAACGAGACTTACCGCCTCGTGCCACCCATCCCGCTCCCTCACAAAACGCGCTCGTGTAACATCCTTTAATTAAGTGCCGTTAAAAACGTATCCGACTGATAATTGTGTTTTTATTGACCTCGGTATATCAGCACTTTACTCGAAACGATGATGTTGAATCATTTTTTGACGTGGTCTTGTATGTTCGATTGTAGTGTGACAACAATTTCAAGTATGCGTACATTTTACAATCGTTTGTTTATTCAAGTTGTACTATCGTTCATAAAATACGTTTTGTAAATGTATTTAACAACAAATTCCCAGAGAACAATCCGTTGGTTGTGTATAGTTTAATAACTTAATAAAATGTTTATTATGACTAGGGCGTTACCTGTGGCGACACTTTTATTTCGCCAGTCTGTCTCACGCCACCGTTGGTTGACGTCAATCGCACGTCAGTACCATCGCACAATTATCCAAATGGTTTTAAATAATGCTTCAAACAATAGTAATATTAATAGTACAGGCGTTAGTAGAGATTTGTCGAGGACAGCGTTAATTTGTCACACAGCTCTTTATAGTCGCCGCAGTCTCACAGGATCCATCTCAGTAAGTACGTAAGTGTGTAATAAAAATTAACATACGGTAGGAACGAGCTGATTAAAAAAAATGCTCTCACTTCTATTTTCCTGTTCCACACAACCCACAACCTGCAACCTGCAACCTCCTTCATCCCTGATTTTATGAAAAATTTAGAAAAATGTCTTGCCGAACCACAGATGGAAAAGAGATTGAATAAGCTGCCCAAGAATGTTTTCAAATTCTGTCATTCTCAATTAAAACAGACCAGAATTCCCATCAATTTTGAAAAAAAGGTGCAAGTGACAACATTCAAAACTATCGTCCAATAACTTCGTTAAGTGTCTTCTTTAAAGTCATTTTTGGGAGAACAACTCATAATGGCGAAAAAAAAAATAAAATACAAGAAAGTATAGGAAAGGTTACAACATGTATTGGAGGATTACATTACGTATTAAATTCAAAACAAATATCAAGAAGCTGCAAACCCCTAGAAATTTTTGAAAGAAATTACTCAGAAATACCTGGAGGGAAGCAAATGGACGATCAGTGGAGGGGAAGGACAAATGAAGACTTGCACAAGAATCCAGCATGGCAAGTGTGTAAAGATTGTATTGGGCACGTCACGTAGTAAGATTGCAAGATAGCCGTCCGACAAAGCAAGTATTAAGAGGAGGAATAAAAAGAAGGAAGAGAAGAGGTAAACCACGAACCAATTACGTGTGTCTACTGGGAATGCTTCAAATTGGGACAAAAAATCGACGGACGGTTTGTTTATAGAGCAAGAAAATGTACCAACATGCAATAGAAAAAGAATGGGATTCATTTCCTTTCTTTTCACTTTTTCAACATTTTTTGCAAGAACAAGCTCACTGGCCTACATGATCTTACGTCCGTTCTGTTTTCCAGTTGGAGTCTTCTAATTTATTTTTACGCAGACATTTTGTGTGCATAATAATCCCTAGATTTATTAAACTTTATACTGTATGGAAAATCTATCAAATGCACAGTTTGTTATTTATTTAAACAAAATAAGGCTACGACCGTCTATAACTTATAGTTATTTTGCAAGTTTTCTTTTTGCAAAACGTCTAATAGGACGACAATTTGAGAAGTCGATTTAATAAACTTTCTATTGCATGGAAAATCTAATGCATAATTTGTTTTATTAAATTTTTTCAAAATAATAACATACTTAATATACCATGTGTGAGAATTAATCCATTTAAACCATAATTTGTACCTCGTCTGTAAATTTCTATTGGACGATAAATCTACATAAAAACTTGTTAAAGGAAAACTTATTCAATAAAATTCTATTGCCATACAAAAGACTGAATATAAATAATCGAGAATTTTTGTCTAGTATATAAAATTTCTATTGGATGTTGTACTCCACAAAGAACTCTATCGTAGTCTACTGGATAGAAAATCTATCAAGTGTATAATTTGTTTTATTAAACTTTTCCAAAACAATACTATACTATACCGTTTGTGAGAATTAATCCACTTGAACCAGAATTTTTGTATCATTTCTTTGTAAATAATTTCTAATAAATAGTAAATATGTTTAAAAACTAAGCTATAGTTTTTAAACAAAAATTCTATTGAATATTGCATCTATTACTACTCAGAAGATCATGTAATCAAACATTTTATTCTTATGTTTTTTTTTTTTTGTTTAATGCTAGCTAACAGTTGGCTTTCCATCCCTGTATGCGTTTATAGACTTCGTGTTTATTCGTAGCCACTTTCAAAAAATCCCCCATCGTTTTATCTCTTCCCTTTTGCGCTTTTAATCCATTCATTTTAATATTATTGCAAAGAATACGAACGTTCAAAAATGGGGAGGAAAAAGGAATAACTGCCTTCCTTTTTCCTGGAAAGTGGAAGAGATGGTTGTGAAAGAAAAGATATACTTCGTGTGTGTGACGAGCGCGATGGCAGCTTCGAAGAACACGTCAAGTACGTCTGTGAAAAAGCAAGGAGGACTGAAGATGGATTGAGGAAAATCCTGTGGAACAAAAGAGGTGTGAATTTAAAAGACTACAAAAGATTGGCGAGGATGCAACAATTAGAAATAAGAGGTTTGAGAAAAATCGTTCTTGAGAGTCTACTTTTTATATATTGTATTTTTTATGTAAATTTATTTCAATATTTTTTCATCATTACATAATTTTAGGACACACTGTATATTAAAAATTATTTACAGATGAATTACATGATACAGACTTTAATATCCTTGCATTGATTTTAATTCAACAAATTTATGATATATTTCGTGCTTTTTATATTTTCTATATACAGCATGTTCATTTTCTAGGCTAATATTTCTCTAATTTACAAGATCTGAAGTCTAAATCTGGGCAGTCAGGGTAAAAACACCTGAAAACAAAATGAGTTGTAATTTAAGAGAATATTTAAAAATAAAATGAAAAAAACAAAATGGCTTCTAAAATTATCGCGGAATTCGACAAAATTTATCAAATTCAATGCCGAAAACAAAATGAAACAAACATTTATCTTTCGTAATAAGGCCAAAGGGATTTTTTAAAAGTCGAAAGGAATTTTAAAAAATCTTCAAAAGAAAAATGCAGAAAACAAAATAAATTTCATAGGCGATGTTGCAGAGGCCAAAAATTTTTTAAATGCCTTTGAAAAAATATTTTCATAAACAAATGTCTTAGGTACAATTTTAAAAAATAATCCATGAAGTATCGCCACGACAGTTTGGAGTTCCTCAAGTCTCATGGTTGGACTTTTTGTTTTCTAATATTTTTGTTGATGTTTTCTCATTTGATTATTATACAGGGACATTCTGAAATAAATCCCAATATTGTAACAGGTGATAGCTGACTATAGCCCAACCTCAAATATGCAAAAACTACAGTCCCATGTTGAACGAGGAACCAGAAATAAATATTTTAGTTAGTTAATTATTTAGTATTCAAGTAGCGGACAACGGCACTGCCGTTTTGGCGATAACACCACAGGTTCGATTTGCATCGATCGCTCACAGCAGCCGTTGGTCCGTTAGTCTGCGGAGGTGAGCGTTCAATGCAATTTCGGGCGTGTGTATCAAATCCAAATATTTTAGTTTTGAATAAAATATGAAAATAATAATCCATCGCAGAGTATATAGTCCTGCAATAGACGGGTAAAGAGAGGATGGAGGTGAAGACCGGAGAGAGAGTGGTGACAAATGAATGGAAAGTAAAAGATTGAGCGAAGGAGAGTTGGACAAGACAGGTGTTTGCGGAGGGTGTGAAGAGGGCGGGCAACGAAGTGGGAGAAGCACAGACTCGATCTATATGAAAAAGCGGGATGATTGACGGCGGACGTAAGAAAGGAGGGCTAGTCACGAGATGGATATAATGTACTAAATTTGGTCAGAAGGGCAAAGTATAATAAACCATATAAAGAAATTTGAGTGGAAGGGAGGAAAGAGAGGGGAAACAACTGCTGAGTGAGGGAGGAAAACGAAATCTGTGGACTTTGTGGACAAGGAAATGAGAAGTGGGAAGATGTAATGAAGAAAAGAGGTGTAAGGGAAAAAAGATGAGAGGATGTTTCAGCGAAACAGGAAATGGTGTGGAAATAATGAGGTTGGTGAAGAAGAGACTGGAAGAAAAGCGGAAATTGAGGATACATATAATAAAATATAAATTTGAAAATGTAGGTGTGAATATACATACACAGGGTGTTCAAAGTTCGTTATTTTTGGAGCTACAGAGTCGGTTAAATTAGCAAAGATGCAGTGATTTTTCCGCTGATTACAATGGTCTACACAAAAATATAATTGCGCATTACATTTCAGAGCCAACTGAGATAATTAGATTTATTTGTGATGCGCAATTATGTGATGCGCAATTGTTTTTTTATGTGGACCATTGTAATCAGCGGAAAAGTCACTGCATCTTTGCTAATTTAACCGACTCTGTAGCTCCAAAAATAACGAAGATAGCAATAGTGCGCCGATAACTTTGAACATCCTGTATAAAGGGAAAGGGGAGGCACATGCTAAATAAAGTTTTTTTAATATAATGTAACAACATTTTACAAGCTTTACATTAATGTTTTATTTATTCAACTCTCCCCGCTTGGTTGATTTATCCAATCCTACATCTCGGCCATTCTGCGGTTCAACCGCCTCGGATGAAGAATCGGAGTAAGGATGCCACCGCTTCATATATTCGGCACAGGTTATCGTGGAATTTGGGCCTTCGTGATCGCCGTGCTTAGTTACATCAAAGGTGTCTTTCTTTTTCACATAATTTTCTGGTACGTTATTGTCTCTTAAATTTTGAATTTTCTTCGCGATTTTTTTCGTGCCCTCACTTCTTGTTCTAATCGTAGAGTTTGTCCTTTTTTGTATTTCTTTTGGAACAAGTTAATTCGTTGTCTCTCCTTTTCATTTATTTGGTTTAGAAGTTCTCAGTTTTTAGCTTCCTTCTCTGTATCTTTTTCAAACAAATCTCTTTGAACTTTTGCCACTTGATGGAATTCTTCTTCGTCACGAGCAACTTTTAAAGCTTGCGTTCTCCTAATTTCATCAATTTGTTTCTCTCGCCCACGTTTCATTTATTCGGCTTGTTCTTTACGTTTTAGAGCGGCTAATTTTTCTTTTTCTCGCCATTTTTTTTTTTCAATTTCGTGTGCAATTTTTCTAGCGTTAAGTTTTTCTGGTAAGTGCTAAGTCTTGTAATTTTCCTTTTTTGCCGCTTTTATGGTATTCAATTTTGCTTCTCGAACTTCTTCCATTTCTACTTTTTTCCTTATAAATACTTGAACCCTCATATCGGCTATTTTTTTCTTCTTCTCGCACTCGTTTGTATCTTTCTGAATTGTCAGTTGCTTGTCTCATTTCTTCTTGCATTTGTAGTCTTCCCAAATACTTTTGATGTTCTTTTCTTCGTTTTCTTTTCGCATTGCAATTGAAGCTTTGTTTGCTAAACGTCTTTCTATTTCAATTTTTTCTGCTTCTAACGGTTTTTGTAAATTATTTTCCTTCATTTGTTGCATTATTTGATTTTCATATCTTTGTGTCTTTTCTGCTTCACGTTGTTGTTTTTCCTTTTCAAGTTTAATAGCCGTTTGTCTTTGTTGTTCCATCATCATATCCAATCTTCTTTCTTCTTCACTTAACTCTCTTTGAATCAACTCTTTTTCGGCAATTTGTTCCTCTCCTTTTGTGGCTAAAATTAAATTGTTAGCAGTCTTTACTTCTTCTTCTCGTTCTTCTCTCAGTTCAAAAGCTCTTTGTAGTAAATACAGGTTTGCTTGCTTTGATTTAACTGAGCCTTTTTTAACGGTCCTTTTCTTTTAAAACTTTCATCTTGTAATTTATTTTTCTCCGCTTCTGCTTTTCCCATCATTTCCATTTCAATTGTCTTCGTTTTGTTGGTTTGATATTCTGCAATCATTTTCTTAATTGCTTCACCTGGCAAGTCATCTGCGCAGGTTTTCACATTATCATCGATAAGGATATTCATTATGTCGGTTTCATCAACAACTTCCTTGTTTATAATACCAGTGGCATTTATAAGTACCTTCGGCTTGTGTCATTAATTCATTCCCGATGATAACCTTCCTCCTCATAGCGGAACTACATAGATTTTTACATCAAATGAACTGTCATCGATTAGAATTTATCCATTAAAGTAACCAATAGGATTTATCTTAGAGGACCTGTAACCAAATCCACTTAAAGGAAAATTTGTATTCATTAAGCTTGGGCAACCAACTTCTTTGTAAACATCGGTTCTAGGAAATTTGTTCGAAAGAAATTTATTCTACGGAAATTTGTTCGAACGGAAAATTATTCGATAGGAAATTTGTTCGAAACAAATTTGCTCGACGGTAATATGTTCGACGGTAATTTGTTCGAACCATTGGTCATACCCAAATGCATACCTAATTATTTTCTCCGGAAAAAGGGTTTAAAGATTGTAAATTTCAATGGTTTAGACACACGTTCCTTTGAATTTTCACTGTCAGTTTCATCAGTTTCACTTTTGTCATCTGTATCGCTTTTCACTGTATTTTGAATGAGTCAACTTTTTGCTCTTACTCTTTACTTTACAACTGTTTCTTTTCATTCTCTAATTGTTTCTTCCCCTTTTCCATTAGATCATTTAATTCCGCCTTTAACTCGACTATATTGCATCTTGCAATGATTTAATCCTCGTCGAGGAAATTCATGTAAACATTTCATGCCAAACAGTCGGTAGGTATATTAAGCACGTACGGGAATGCATTTTAATTGTTTGTTGTTAAACTTCGCTTTTGGTACGGAAGCGTTTAAGTGTTTAAGTGACGGAGGGAAATAGTCTTGGAGCGAGTACAATGACGGCCAAACATTGTTGCCGTCATCGATCGAATTTAACTGAAATTTAGCGAAGAGGAACGGCAAACCTCCCATTCCCGTTTGTTCTATTTACTCCCGGTCGGACCAGAATGTAAACACTCCGGTGCAACGTGGAGAATCTGCGAAACAACGTAAGCATTCGGGTGGAAGCCCGATTGATACTTTGCTTGCTTGATTTGTTCGCTCTCTAGACCTACTAGATTTTATGTTATTTTCACTCTAAGCAAATACCTGAGGTTGTTGCAATATGTCTACAAAAATCTTTCAAACGACTTTGTTTACTTTTAAATGGGCATTAATGATTAATCGGAATATAAATGTTGATAATCAGGTCAAAGACAAAAAAGTGTTAGCATTAATGGAAAAAGAAGAAAAACTGACGGTCAACGTGTTGGCGTTCTGTGCTACGTCTGAACTTAATGGAAATATGTTTGCAAAAAGATGAGAAGGATAACTTGGATCGAATATTAAAAGTGGTCGCGGGGACAAAAGTGGAACAGATAGATATAAACAATCCAGCAAATTCGAAAGGAGCGGAAATATCGGAAAAAATAACAAAGCTGAAACTTAAGGACGAAGATTTGAAGAAAAAAGCGAAGAAATTAGGAAGGAGAATAAAAGAATTAAAGAGGAGTTTTAAAAAATGAGTAGAAAAGGGCAAAAAATAAGGTTATGGGCGCGTAGTGAAGACGTATGATACAACAGAACTAAAGAACAATTAGTATAAGAGAGAGGATAGGAATAAGCTGACGTTAAAGAAGAAGAGCTCCCAAGGGAGCAATAAAATCGAGTGGGAATGGAGGAAGATAAAAACAATAATGAGGAAAATAGCCCAGGAATATAATAAGAAGACGAAGGAACCCAGGAAGGAACCCATGTAATAAGAAGACTAAGGAAGGAAACCATGATAAGATAATAAATACAAGAGAGAATTGCTGGAGGTTAAAGATTACAAACGGAGGACGCAACGGATAAGTGGTATAAAACAGGTATACAGGTTGTTCAAAGTTATCGGCTCACTATTGCTAACTTAGTTAAATTACCAAAGATACAGTGATTTTTCCGCTGATTACAATGGTCCACACAAACAAACAATTGCTGACCACGTTTCGGAGCTCTTTTGTTTTTCATTTCTGGGATATAGTAGTATAAGAAGATTTTGTGCAAAATTTCATTTTCTACCGACTGCTACATAAATATATAGGGTGTTCCATTTAAAAAATCTTATTATCCGAGTTGGCTCTGAAATGTGATGCGCAATTGTTTTTTTGTGTTGACCATTGTAATCAGCGGAAAAATCACAGCATCTTTGAAGATTAACCGCGTCGATATCTTTGAACACTCTTTATAGAGAAACACGAAAGGGAGTCGGAGGGGTTCAGATCGTTCAGGAGGCATGGTTGCCCGCTTACCATTCTTTTATTCAATATTTATATTTCGAAATTTGTTAAAGCAACGACAAGATGAAGGGATTAAATTGAGGGCAGGAAAAATCTGTTCATCAACCTATGCGGGCGATATTGTTTTGCAAAGAAGGTCAAAACGATGAAAAAAGTGAAGAATTTGCATAGAAGGGGCCTGGTATTAAATGTAAGAAAGTCAAAGATTATGAGATGTCGAAAGACGAATGGAAGAACGAGAGTAGTAAAGTAAATATAGAACGAAAATGACAAAAATTGAAGATGTAAACGAATGAATATACGTAGGACATGTGATGAGACCGAAGTTAAGTTGAAGCGAACATGCGCAGTATTTAAGCAGTAAGGCTAGAAAGGCAGGATTTGGGAAGGGGGTGCGGTTTGGAAGTAAAATAGCAGTATGGGACAGTGCTGCTTTGAATGTTTTAATGTATGGTTTGGAGATGTTGGATGTTAAACAGGAGAGGAAGTTGAAGACCACATCACAGTGAGGTAAATAAAGTAAACGGTGGGTGATAAAGTACGACATGTAAATAAAGGACATCCTCTTGGTCGGGGAAACTGGTGGGGTGGCTACTGGAAGAGATATAAATTTGAGAGAGGATAGGAAGAGAACTGTCAAATTGGGAAATGAGTAGAAGGTTCTATGAAGAGGCGGGATTATCTTGAGGAGAAGTGACTCTCAGCTGATAAAGCCAGGAACGCGATAAGGGAAGTGGAGGGGAGATGGGAAGAAAGGCAAACACACAATACAAAGACATTTGTAATTAGTAATTATGGAAAGAAAGCGAGATACCTGGAAATGGAATATTCGGAAGATGAAGAGGGAACCATTGTCAGGTTCAGACTTCTTTGTAAAAAATTTTTACGAAAAATATTTATTTGTGTCAGCAAAATAGTTGCGTTCACTAGGGTCAGCAAACGGTCAGATCACAAGAAGCAACAAACATATTGAATCCAAACTTCAACGATTCCACAAAATTATGCTGTGGATTGTGGCTTGTGGCTCGGTACCATACAGGATCGGATTTAAAAATAATTTTTTTAAAGCGTATAATAGAAGTAAACTCCCAATTATAACAAAAATTATTGTATGTAATTTTGTTTGTAGTTTTGATTCTTTCCTATGCATGTTATTGTCAATCTTGGAAATAAAGGTTATTATTATTATTATTATTATTATTATTATTATTATTAAATATTTATTTACGACCTACGATTTACATAAAAACTCGAAAATCATAAATTGTACGTTACGACCCCCGTCCGTGGACTGGAATAACAATTTTTAATACGAGGGACGTGACGAACTAAAATCCCTTATACAAACTTAATTTGCATAGAGGACACTACAAGAGCCGGTAAAACAGGCACGATGACACCCTTACAGCTGTATCCACATAGTGAGCTTTTGTCACTTGATATACGGTGACGAATTACATTCAACTTCAAGCCGTTTGTAAAGAAACTGTTTAACGAAATTTATTTCTGAATTTCATTTATTTATTATTTATTTCTTGTTATCCCCCAATTAAAACATTTTTATTAGTTCAAAGACTCCCTTTTTTATTCATATTCATTTTTTGTTTTTTTTTTTTGTTAAACAAATTATTATTAACAAAGAAACAGAAATTACCATTTAAAAAATTTATTTATTTTCTTTTATTTATTATTTTTTAATCTTCAAATAAAACAATAAAAAAATGATTTAAAGTACAACTAAAAATAAATAATAATTTTTGGAGTAAACTAATTCAATTTTTTTTTTCAAAATAAAAATATCAGTTTCTTTCCAATAAATTTATTTAAAAACAGCAATTTTAATATTTTGCTTGTTGCCCCCCCCCCCCATTTAAAATAAATCAAACCTCACAACTCAATCAATAATAAATTAATAGTCAAATAAATATAATTTTATCATTTAAAAAAATAAAAAACTAAATCAAAAAAATAAAAAATAAAAATTCTTATATTTGAAAGAATTTTTATTTTTATTTTTTTTTTTTTTTTTTTAATTTTTTATCCCTCCATTAAAATAGTAATAAATTTCTCTCTAAAAAATGAATAATAATTTATTATTCGCCAAAAAATACAATATTTTCAATTAGATGTTTCTCCCCAGTTATTTAATATTTAACTAATAAACATAAAAAGTAAGGGGTCAAATAATTCGTTTTTTTTTGTTTAATCCAAAACCATTTAATTTGTAAAAAAATTAGCTTTGTTTAAAAAATTTTCTGTTGCCCAAAACTGTCTTTGAAAAAATATTAATATAAAAAAAATTAAAAATAATAAATAAAAAATTAAAAAATTATTATGAGTTTTATTTAGCAGTATTTATTATCTCCCATATTTGATATCAACACAAAAAAATGCTTTTCTTCAAGAATACGTAACTCTTTGCAATAAAACTTTCCGTTACTCGAAACACTAAATTAGAAAAGGAAACAATGACTTACTCGCCGATAGGTGTCGCTGTGCCTTTGGTTTGAGCAATATTGTCTCAATTTTGGAACGAATTTTTAAGACCCATTATTTATAAATTAGTAATCAACAAAATATTCATAGTGTGTGTTTCATTATTAATTTTTATTTTTTTGAAATAGTTCAATTTTTTTAAATTTTATTTATTATTTTTTGATACAAAAAAATGGCAATTCACATGAAAAATTATTTTTATTTGTTTGAAACGAAAATTAATCGCCAAAACTGAGACAAAAAATACTTCTCTATTATAGCTATTACCCCCTTTCGAACATTTTTTTAAGCAGCAAATTTATTTATTTATTATTTATTTTTGTTGTCCTAAATTTTTTTTATTGAGTACCATACTTCACACCTAGCAACCCAAGAAATGCTACACTTAAAAAATACCCCCTCTAGTCGAAAAAATATAGATCAAGTATATAATTTACTTATTATTTATTAAAACCTGATATTAATTTTTAAACAATTTTTGATTGTTACTTGAATAATTATTAAATAATAATAATAAAATAAAATTATCACTTCGTCGTTCAAATCATGAAAAAAAAAAACAAGACAAAACACAAAAATTACTAGACCCCCATCTAAAAATGTTTAAATTTATTTATTAGTTTATTAATTAAAATATGTGTCCCATTTAAATTTTTTTGTTTATCTATTACTTATGTGTTCCATACGTCAACTGCACTTCACAAAAAATGCAAATAAGTATTCAATTCAATTTGAAAAACTTATCTGAATCCTTAGAGAATTGTGTCACATTTCAGAGCCTTTTCAGAATTTTTCCATAGCATTTAGAATTCTATTAGACTCTTCCAGTGATCATTTCATTTCAAAATTTCCCAATTAGTCAACTTTCGATAATCCTTATTTAAGGGTTACCTTGAATCAGCAGAAGTATATTAGTTATTTCGATTCTCTTCCAAATCTTTCAAAATTTGTTTCAGATTTCCAGATTTCAAGTCACTTAGAATCCATCATTACCTTTGCACAATCTTTCATAATCTTTTCACAAATTTCGTTTTAATATTAATTCTTTTTCAAAATTTTCCTCTTGGTTGGATATTTCAGTAATTGTCGATTCTTTTCTTAATCCCCTGGAAATATTTTCAGAATTCTATGAGAGTCCATTTAGAATCAATACTTTCATTATAATAATTTCTTATTGGAATTTAAAAAAACTTTTAAACAAATTGGCCATTTCAGATTTTGATAGTAAGTCACTCTGAGTATTAATTGAAGCGTGAAGAAGGCGAGAATAAAAATGTTAATTGTTTCTATTTAAAAATTTGTTAAAATTTTTCATGTCCCTGCTATACACTTACTAGTGCTGGCAAAATCCGTTGATATTAGGATCCGGATATCCGGATCCAAAACTATCCGGATACCCGAAGATCCTGATATCTGGGTTCGATGTACTATCCGGATCCGGATCTGGATCCGATATCTGGATATTGGATCCGGATCCGATATCGGAACCGGATCCGGAACTTACACTCTTACACTCTCTACTCTACTATATTTATATGCTAATAACTATAAATATTACATATAACATATCACGTTTTTACTGGTTGCTTGCTCACGATTAAAAATATAAAATAAATATTAATTCCAGATCCGGATCCCAGCCCTAACACTTACCCCCTGAAATTGAGCAAGTGTGTATCGGCTCCATACTTATCCATTAGCCATGTACTATCATTGACAGAGTAAATGTCGTACCAATAAAACGCACGTCGAGTTTAAAAAGAACAGAAGGGTCGACCGTATTTAAAAAGTATCTGTTAAAAAAAAATTATTGAGTTATTGAGAAGCTTATATTTTATATTTTCAAGTTATCATTTAGTACTAACAATATTATAAAATACCAAAGAATATTAAAGATATCGATAATATGTTAAATGAACTAGCGGTATATAAGCTAGGAATTTCCCTAAATGCTTTCGCTAAGGGTATTATCTAATTATGGAAAAACATGCCGGCTTAAGTTTGGGGTTAACAATGTATTTTCGCTTACATTTATATTGCATTTAAGGCTATGTTACTATTGATGTGAATTTCCCAAAAAACCTTTTAAAAAATATAACATTCCGTTTAAAATTACAAAGTTGGTATGCACTTCCGGTACAACCGGAAGTGATACGAGAGCGCTAATAATTTACAATAAGAGATCAGTTGGTGTAGCTTATAATTCCAAGTTATTAGAGTTGATATATTTCTGTTTATTACAGTTTATTTTTTTTTCATATCTTAATTTTTTATAGTTTACTATTATATATATATATTTTAGTAAATATTGTTGTATTACAGTTTATTTTTTTTTTCATACTTTCATTGTTTTAAGTTTATTATTATATTTTTTATGTAAACATTGTTGTATTACGGTTTTTTTTCATAATTTCATTTTTTAAAGCTTTATTATTAAATTTTTTAAAATTATTATTATTAAATGTTTAATTGATCATGTCTGTTTTAATTATATCCCGCACAAATATATTTCATTTCATTATTATTATCATTTATAGTATTTTGTGTTTATATCGTGAGTTTTCCTATACCTAATTTGTTTTCAACTTACAAATTCCAATGTCAAATTTATACATGAATGACACATTTCAAATGTTTTCAACAATAAATTTTGCCCTCATCTCTGTGCTGTAGTAATATATACCGTAAAATATTATCGAATGCAACGGGTCACGTACCTGCTTCTCAAATACGGTCAGCATGATGCGAGGAAGACATTTGTCGTTATTTTCGACGTGCGTTTCGGTTTTATTGGTACGACATTTACTCTGTCAATGATTGTACATC
>JAFFZR010027635.1:0-23114 GCA_018397195.1 Lethrus apterus | reverse complement strand
TAGACAATCATAATACTTAATTATAATGACATCCAAGGCTGTCTAAGATCACTAAACAAGGCATAAACGGCATTCTTAGGGGAATTATTTAGAAAACTGCTTATAACTCAAAAACTATTAGAAAAAATGGTTTGTATGCCTTATAACAATTGACGTAGAATTACTAGGCGCATTTAAAAATGCAGTAATATACAGAGGGTTCCATTAAAAAAAAAATGATCTTTATTGATTTGAAGTTGTTGGATGTTGTCGCTAATTTTGAGCGGCCCTGTATACTTCCTGGTAACTTTAACATCACCATTCCGTTGCCCATGGTATCAACTAGCAAAATGCCAAAAATGAAGATTTCAAGTGCAGTACTACCGGAAATACCGAATATTCAATATACCACTGCAATTGGTAAAAATTACAACAAAAAACTCCAAAACGGCTAGATTTTAGTATAGGGTACCCTTATAAGTTTTGGTGTAGAATTGTGAGTAGAATCTAAAAAACGATGAAAAAATATAACATTTAATTTAAAATAACAAAGTCGGTATGCACTTCCGGTACAACCGGAAGTGATACGAGAGCGCCAATAATTTAGAATAAGAGATCAGTTGGTGTAGCTTATAATTCCAAGTTATTAGAGTTGATACATTTCTGGAACACGGAAAAGTTCTAACGAACCACTTTCGTGAATGATCCTGTATATGTATATTTCTTACTTTTGTTTTCAAAGACAGACTGCTTTTAAAATCAGATGTTTCAAATCCTGAATCACGAAACCCATCCAAATGATCTTGAGAATACGATTCTTCAGCATCGAACATATGTGATTTAGCTTCTATATAAGGAATATAAACTTTGGGTCTTTTATGTGCAGCATAGTTACTTGAAATTAAATCAATAACTGTATTAATTTCATTATGAAGAGCAGTTGCCAATTTAATTTGGCTTATAGACATGTTCATTTCAATGTTCGAAACAAAATTTATTTCAATTGAATGACCACAAATAACATCATTATTGTGTATCATTGCAGGCGCAGTAATAATTAACAAATCAAATCTAAAATGAGTACAAATTTATAAACAGAAAAAAAAAATAGTTTAAAAATACTAACTTGTTAATAAAAGGCCATAAACTAATATTTTGCTTATTACCAAGGCGACTTTTACCCATGTTCCATTCCAGTGCAGGATTTTCACTCATAGTTTTTAAGCGAGATCTACCTGATGAATGTATATTTAGTATTGGATCAAATTCTTCCCATGTACTAGTACTACATGATATACCCAATATGACCAATTCATATTGTCGATCTTCAATATCACTACCTATAAAACACACAATTTTTTTTTAATATTTATAATCTGCTATACAGTGCGCGTCAAAAGTAACGCATAAATTCATTTATAGCTAACATAGAGGTTTTACAGAAAAATCCTTCAAGGGTATAGCGAGTTTGTAAAAATCATTATGTGACGGTAAAAATTTTCTTTTGCGACTTCATTTTCATGGCCTACTGGCCATTTTTTAAAAAATGGCCCCCCTTTTTTAAAAATGGCCCCCCTTTTTTATGACATTTTCGGGTAGATCAAAAAGTTCTCTTTTTGACAACATAACATGTTATAGGGGTTTTATAACAAAATTTAAAAAATATTTGCTCCCATCATGATAAATCGTAAAAAAAAATTGAAACAAACAATCATGTTCTCGCCTGTCACCTAGACAGATTTACTTGTCATTTGCTGAAAAGTTTAAATTCACATCAAATTATCATGTGTTTGAGCGAAACAGAACGTATCGAAATTTTGATGATGATTGGGTACGGAGATCGTGTAAGAACCCATCAAGAAGTTTGTGCTCTTTTTAATCAAGAGCATCCCGAACGGCCACCGATAACACAATCGACTGTGAGCAGAATTGAAAAAAAGTTTAGGGAGACGGAGTCTGTGAAAGATGCACCAAAATCTGAGTGGAGAAAAGCTGCCGATGACGAAACAAATTTGTCGATTCTTTTGGAACTGGAGGATAATCCTCGTTTTTCGTCTAACGAGCTTGGCCTAAATTATGATATTAGTCAATCATCTGTCCTAAGACTTTTAAGACGTGAAAAGTATCATCCTTACAAGATTCACTTGGTTCAAGAATTCTCAGAGGACGATCCTGATCGACGGACGGAATTTTGCGAAAATATGATGAACGTTTACCAGGAACATCCAGAATTCGTAGAAAAACTTTTATTCTCAGATGAGGCTACATTTTATCTCAACGGAACAGTTAATAGACAAAACTGTCGTTATTGGGCAAGAAATAATCCACACTGGTCCACAGGTCATTCTCAACACTCGCAAAAACTTAATGTATGGGCAGGAATTATTGGTGATCACATTGTTGGGCCTTATTTCTTCGAGCAAAGTGTATCGAAATCGTCCTCAAAATGTAGATGATCTAAAAGAACATATTAGAAGAGAAATTAGGGCAATAACACCTGCTGTCCTGCACAATGTCCGACAAGAATTTGTCTATCATCTTGCCTACTGCCAAGAGATGTACGGTGGCCATTTCGAACACTTATGATTTATCATGATGAGGGCAAATATTTTTTAAATTTTGTTATAAAACCCCTATAACATGTCATGTAGTCAAAAAGAGAACTTTTTGATCTACTCAAAAATGTCATAAAAAAGGGGGCCAAAAAAAGTGAAACCCAGTAGGCCATGAAAATGAAGTCGCAAAAGAAAATTTTTACCGTCACTTAATTTTTTTACAAAATTGCTATACCCCTTGAAGGATTGTTCTGTAAAACCTCCATGTTAGCTATAAATGAATTTATGCCTTACTTTTGATGTGCACTGTATTTAAATTGCTGTAAGTAAAAAAATTACCTGGTATATTCAAAATTCTAGCTCTAGCAGCTTGCTGATAGATGTCAGGCCTGATAGGCGATCGACATATTGGATTAGCAGGTTCAGGAACTAAATTTACACTATCAACTTGAAATATACAAACATCATGTTGTGCACCGGTATTCTCCAACTCTGAAGATGGTATAATTATACGAAATCCTTTACATTCTAAATGTGCAAGAGGCAATACAGTATTATTCACATGCAAGGAAATATTGCTAATTTTTGACGATTTTAACGGTACATGTATTTGTAACAAAGGTTCAAAAACCATGTAAAAACTTTGTAATATAATTGGTGGTAATAAAAAATCAATTGGTTGCATTGTTACGACAATTTCAGTTATGAATCGAGTGTTTTGATCAACTTTGGAGTTGCTCTAAAATAAGACTTAAAATAAAATGTTATACGTATCACATATGCAAACCTTTTTTTCTTTGCTTTTCTTGGAAGTGCCCCATAAATTGTGAGTGTGTTGGCAACTTGCTCTTGTTATTATTATATTAGCAAAACTAGTATCTTCATGTTTGTCAGACATAGTTATATCTTCTCTTGTTCTCATGATCAGTCCCAAAAATGGGCCAGGTTTCCATTTTCCTTTATCTCTAAATTCGACAAAATGAATATCAAATATACATATTATATAATACATACAATAAATAATGTTGAATACTTGCTGAACCAACTTTGCTTTTAATTTTTAAATAAACACTCTGAAAGTCGAGTGAACTGACTATATCTTCTGCTTCAATTACCAGTTTTAAATTTGATTGTTGAGTATATGAAAAATTCTCAGACAATAAATCCTCAATTTTATATGATAACAATTCTATACTGAATCGAGTAACTGTCCATTGGATCCAAGCAGTTAATTTGATATCTTCATTACCTGTAGATTCTGAATTTAATATAATATGCGAAACTTGTTCACTAACTGATTCCAAGGTGCTTTCTTTAAGCACAGTTGGTGATGTCGTAGTACTATGAGTAGTTATAATCGGTAGAATATCTGCTGATTTTAAGGGTTCACTCATTGCCTCAAATGTACAATTATTGTATACCTCAATTAAGCCATATAACATACTTGCAACTAAACAAATCTATAACATAAAGAAATGTATACACCATCCATTTATCTGACTAAAAATTTGTTTTTACCTGCACTTCTGACATAATAATATTGGTTGGTGTCATATCTACATGCACACATATACCTAAACTGCTTATATCAAATTTTGTAGACTCAGAACTGCCAATACTTGTCCCACTTTGGAAATCTTGCAGTTCTGGAGAATTATTGTCATGTACGTTTGTGGATGTATTGGAACCAGATTTTGAAATTTTCGTTCCTGTCCTAGTTTTAGTGCATAATCCAACTGTTGCATTTAATGAAACTGGTTTCAAAAAATTAAATTTTTTGCCATTTTGCCATGAATAACAACTTATATCAGAAACAGAAATGTTCCATGGAAAATTGGATTTATCTAAAAATAAGCGAATAAATTACACTGTATGTATGTGAAATTAACACACCAAAACGCCGAGACACGTAAACTTAATTTTGGGTCGTAGAATCCAGTGGTATACTCCGTTATAAAAGATTATGTCAAAATCAGGACATATTTCATTTTTAAGTTTGTATTGTCTCTCAAGCGATTTTTTGATTATATTTCAAGGAAAAGACATCGAAAACTCTTTTGAAATGACTTTATTTATTGTTTATTTGTCGAAACTTAACTCTAACAATGATGGATGTCCATTTTCAGGCGGATACAATTCACTTATTTTCAATTTGTGGCACTATTTAATCTAATTTTTATAAATTTTATTATTTTTTTTGTCATTTTTTCGAATTAAATCAAAGTTTTGGGTTGGAATCGGTTGGAAATCACCTTATCTTCAATTTTGTTTTTCGATTGCAATCGACCAGCAGAAATCAGCAAGCATAGAGTCGATTCTCTTCCCAGTGAACCGGTCTTCGAAAGCCATTATAGTTTGATGAAATCTTTCGCCAGTTTCATATGTTTCAGTGGACATTTGTCGTTCATAAAAATCGAAATGTGCATGCAACATTTGAATTTTCAACATTTTCACGCCAAATGCGTCAAAAGACTGCATCATGTTATCAATGTAAACGCGATAATCTGGAGAGCGATTTTAGCATAGCACATTTTCAATCACCGCACGAATTGAGTCCTATGCGTTCAATGCAGTTTCGTCCAATATTTCAGTGAAATTCGCATCTTTAAGAAGCTTCCGAATATCGGGTCAAAGTCAAATACTTTCATTACACAAAATTACCTTCTTTAATTTTTTCGATTGATAGTTTTGGGATGATGTGTTCTTCGTCATTCATTTTTATTTTTTTTTTCAAAAATGTTTGATAAAATGTTTTTTTTTCAAGATTTACTTGGTTTTTTCACGATTACTTTTTTTACACGGATGATTGTGAGCTAAATTAGTTGTCACACTAAATTTGCAAAACTAAAAATATCAACTGGCGAAATGTCAAGCTAATGTGCTTTGACAAATACTGCCTATTAGTTGAGTGTCATATGTTTCGAAACGTCAAGGTAATAAGCTTTGACATATACTGCCATCTGTTAGTTCAGTGTCATATGATTCGAATCTTCAAATTTCATTAGAATATAATTATTAAAAAAGTACCCAATTTTTGAATTTTTAATTTTTGAAGTTATAGGATGATTTCCAACCGATTCCAACCCAAAACATTCATTTAATTTGAAAAAATGACAAATAATGCATAACATTGATAAAAATTAGATTAAATAGTGCCACAAATTGAAAATAAGTGAATTGTATCCGCCTGAAAATGGACATCCATCATTGTTAGAGTTAAGTTTCGACAAATAAACAATAAATAAAGTAATTTCAAAAGAGTTTTCGATGTCTTTACCTTGAAATATAATCAAAAAATAGACTGCGAGACAATACAAACTTAAAAATGAAATATCTCCTGATTTTGACGTAATCTTTTAAAACGGAGTATACACTGGATTTTATGACCCAAAATTAAGTTTAGGTGTCTCGGCGTTTTGGTGTGTCATTTCAAAAGTTAAAATTTTACTTACGGTGTTATCTGAACAATGATGAGAAATAAAAACTTACTTGTTGACCAAATCATCGAAGGAAGTTTCACAGGCAAGTTCTTGATGTATTTCATTAAACTTTCTTTATTAGTAGCACTTCTAAATCTTGCATTTGGTAATGTTATAACCAATATATCAGGTGGATTTTCTTTTTTCATGATTTCATCAACTGCTTGTTGAATTCCTATTATGATTCACTTAAATTATTCATGTACGGACATTTTAATGAAAATTCTTACCTTGAGATCCAATAGCTGATAGAGATTTTACTGGAAAATAAATTGTGCATTGAGAAATATCACCAAAAAGTAACATCCCTTTCCAAACTGAGAACCATTTTTTTAAGAAAGTGTATATCCTTTCTTGTAACTAAAATTATTGATTTTAAATTTAACAAAGCCATCAGGATTTCTTATAAATAAACAAACATTATATGTTAAATTAAACAATACGTGATTGTAAAATAAAACAACAATAAATGTTATGATACGTACATCTGGTATATCTTCTTCCTTTGTGATTTTTTGTATGCGTAGTGGTAAATTTGGCAAATCTCTATCTGAACTACTATGAACAGATTCAAGTGCAGTTCCTGTTCTACGAGGCGTATCCGTAATACTACCACTAGTTTCTGAAATTGTTTTGCTTTTTCGATGCAATGTATCTACAAATAAATGAAATGATCACATCAGTCATTAATGTAAATAATAATTTTACCATGTATAAAATCAGGTTTCTGTTGAAATACTGTTGGCATATAAAGAGCCCAACGACACAACAGAGGATCAATGCAAATTCTTATTTCCTGGAGGTTAAACATTAATATTGGTGGATGATACTGATGTGATGGATCAAGGGGAAATTGCATTATTATTTTCAATAAAGGAGCATCATCATTTCTGACACTGTCATCTCTATATTCTGGTCCAGAAATAAATAAAACTTGTTGTATTTCTCTTGTTAAATAATAATTTGCAGAAGCAATACTTTGAGTACTCTTAGAATATATCGACGTTAAATTCTTTAATTGTGCGTCATTCGAAGATATTTCAACGGGATCGAATATAAATGCTTTCACTGCACCTAAACTTACATCAACTGTAAGCGTTGTGCTTGTAACTACTTTCTTAAATTTACTGTCTTCTACACAAAATTCCAAACAAGCTCTACCTGAAAGTATTAAATGGAAATATGTATAAGACATTTCTAATGGTTTTACTTACAGTCATTTGAAGCATCATTCAGTAAAGATGTATTAGATAGATAACGCACAACATCTTCGCAGTTCATTTTCTTCAGTTTGTCTATTATAGAAACTATAACTAGTGCCTTTGGCTTTGTTACAGTAATAGTAATACCATCTATAATTGACAAATATTTGAATAAAAAAATAAATAATGGAAAAAGTTACCTGAAATTATATTCATCTCAGAATGTGCAATATCTGGTTCAGTCCAATAATTAGGACTTAGGATGTTTTTGCTGTTACAGGTGGCATTAAATGGCATTATAATTGTTGTATGTCGATTTGAAGATAGGATCAGACGAGAACAAAATCCAATAAGTTTAATAGAAATGTCTTTGTAACATGCATCAAACATATGTTTTGGAGGATCAGGCAACTGGCAAACAGTTTGTATCAACCGCTTGGTATATATAGGACATTGTATTTTTGCATCAATACACTGACATTCTAAAGTCAATTTTGGAAGATATGGAGGTGAAGATGATGAAGCAGATTGGCTTGTAGAAATTTTCTGTAAGTAAAAAATTTAAAACCATTAGCACATTTAATTTTATGATATTACTTTTCTTTTCTTAAATAGGTACTCTTTGGTAGGCTCAAAAAATGGATGGTCAAAAAGTTGAAACTCAATCACAGGTGCTATTACAGTGTATTGTACAATACTCATAGGAATGTTTCCATTAAGTGCATCATAATCATCTTCTGATGGTGGATGTAGTTCCATAAGTGATGGAGTTGGTTTTTGTCTAGTATATGGTGCATATTCATAAGCAGATGCTGCTGCTTTTATAGTCCTCAAACGGTGAATTAAACCAGAACACAAACGAAGTCTGCATGGACCTACCACAATACGAAGTAATGTTCTAATTGAAACATTGCTGAAAGAAATAATTTTGAAAATATGAATGGTGGAATATGTGTTACTTACCTATATTCATATTCACTACTTAAATCTGATAACTGTTCACTTGTCATGTCATCAGGAAGAGTTAATTCATAAACATAATCAATTGCGATAGCAGGTGTTTTATCTAATAAAGTCGATTCAGTAATGTGAGACATGTGATAATCCCATGAAATGTTATACAATTTTTTTTGACCTTTGTTTTCTACAGCTTCCGCGTCAAACAATGAATCTGTTTTGTGACTATCACAAACTGAACCTAAATTTTTTTTATAAGAAAATATATTATACAATAATAATTAATAATACTACTAGGTATTAATAATCATAATTCTGCTGTGCATTTTGTTTGGTATAATGAATATTTACAAACCTGCACTAATATATTCTACTGATGGAATATTTTCAGTAACATCAATGTATGAACAGGTACAAGAACCTAAAGGTGTTAATAATATTTGACCAATACCAGCACTAACATTAATCCATTTAAGACCATGCATAATAAATTGATTGTACAATCCTTGGAGTCGAAGTAACAAAACTGGCCAATATTTTAACTTTTTTTGTGAATAGTAACTTCTATCTGTACTATATTCCGAGACCTAAAATCATATAATTAATAAAACTTATTATACCGGGTGCGGCATTTATCTTGAGACAACTGAATATCTCGTTAGCAAGACGTTTTTGAAAAAAATGTTTCAGGCAAAAGTTATTTGATTCAGAGGGGAAAATGCAACGGCAATGCTTATTTTTCATTAGGTGGATGGGTTCAAGGTTATTTCAAGGTCAACTTCGTTTTTCAAATGGAAACCTATATTTTTTATTTTTTAATCCGTTAGAGTTTTTAAATCTATTTTCAACGGTATACAATTTTAAATTGGTTACATAAGAAAACAATCAAGAAAAACGGCCTTGAAATTTTAATAGAAAGATAAATGAAACGAACAAATTAATCCAGTTAATTCATGATACGGCAAAATTTTATTAAGAAAAGTTGTTCACAATAAGAAATTATTTCCCTATACAAAAGTTCAGGAAGATCTACCAACTTTGATTAAATCATCTTATTTTGCTTAATCACGATTAAATCAAATGAGGTACTAGATCTTCCTGAAATTTTGTATATGGCCATAATTTCTTAGTCTGAACAACTTTTCTTAGTAAAATTTTGCCTAACCATGGATTAACTGGATTAATTTGTTCGTTTCATTCATCTTTCTATTAAAATTTGAAGGACATTTTTCTTGATTTTTTCCTAATGTAACCTATTTAAAATTGAATACCGTTGAAAACAGATTTAAAAATCCCAACAAAATAAAAAATATAGGTTTCAATTTGAAAACACGAAGTTGACCTTAAAATAACCTTGAACCCATCCACCTAATGAAAAATAAGAATTGCCGTTGCATTTCCCCCTCTGAATCAAATAACTTTTGCCTGAAACATTTTTTTTCAAAAACGTCTTGCTAACGAGATATTCAGTTGTCTCAAGATAAATGCCTCACCCTGTATACACCTAAAATTAAAGATGGTGATAATGAATGTGGGCAAGAATTTACAAACCTTAAATGTCAGTGATGCATTATCAACAAAAAATCCAATGTGTAAGGTATGACCAGTTGGTACGACAGGTTGTTCTTCATCTGTTTGTTCGTTTACAGGTAAAATTGATGGAACAAAAGACCAAGCCCAGCCAGCCCAAGATATATTATTATCTGTAATTCCTAAAACATGTAACTCCTTGAAATCAACAAGTGGACTTTAAAAATAGATTTTAAATAGTCCTGTAGGTATAATGTAGGTATAATTACAATATTATTTTTAAACGTATTTTGAGATTTCAAGATTTTTTTCATTTGTGATTGACTTTTTGAATAATGAAATAAAATTATAACAAATATAGTATAACACATAAAAAACTGTAAAAAAAGAAGTAAAAAGACTTTGCGAAATCGATTTAAGAAACGCCCCGGAGTGTTAGTAATTCTCAGAGACTGAATGGCAATGATAATGATGATAAGGAGCTCTCTACATGGAATGATTTATCTGTATACTTTTTATTCGGCCTATTAATGTAACATATGTGCAAATTAAGGCAGGTCAAAACAAAGTAAACCATATTTAATTTAGATATTCCTTATCTGAGTAACATGGATTCTTTATCAAATAATTATAGACGAGTTTTTGGAATTTGTTTGATATTTACGATTTTTTTTTAATAATTAATGCCTACTGTACCCATGAATTTAGAAGGGGTTACTAATCTATTTTTATAGTTTGAAAATGACTAGCTTCTATGTTCTAATATTACAAGTTTCAATTGAATTACATAGGCAGGGGGTATTAATTAAAATCAGTAACATTTGTTCATTTTCATATGACCATAACTCATTATTCTCAAATGGAACAGCCTGTATTTTATCATTTGGTCGTCTTCCTAATTTTATTCTCTTTAATTGATATTAAGGGTTGGTTGTCGTAGCCATTACATTTCATCGATTGCTGTATAGTATTGTATTTTGCTTTTTAGTTTATTTCTTATTCATTGAACAAGGGCACTCTTCATCTCTAGCACAATAATATAAGAATCTCTTCACATTCAATGACCCATCTGTACAGGATGAGCAAATTTCGATGTTTTCATAGGGAATTTCGATAACCATAAGAGATACAGAAAAATTACCCTACCATCCTTGATCGCTTTTTTGAAGAAAAATTCAATGTTGAAAACCAAAGTCGGCTATCACCTTTTGTTTTCGAATTATGCGTAACAATTCGATTTTTTCAATTTTCGTTTTATGGCTATATCTTGCTTATTTGGAAAAATTAAGGAAAATAATGTCCACGTCCTTGAGGCACTTTTTTGATAAGATTGCAGTGGCGTTTTTAGTTTTCTGAAAATGTTCTCCATATTCAAGTTGTGACATAAAGTTGGTTGTGGCTTAACTAAAAAGAGAATTTTATTCCCTTTTCAACAATATAACATGTACGGTCAATTATTAATTTTCATAGATTTTTCAAAAATTCATACTTTTCAAGGTCAGATGTTCATTTTTACGAAGTAGGCAAATAAAGTTTGATATCTTACAATGTTTTATTCAGAGTAGTAATAATTCTGAAGCGGCAAGTCAAACATAAACGGCAATTTCTTTGGGGACACATTACAAACATTTTATCTTGCTTCCCTCTCACCACTCCAAAGCTCGAAGAACTTATCTGGACTGAGAGCGAGGGGTTTGGTTACGGCCACGATCGTCCTACAGATGTTAAAGCCTATTTCAGCATACGCTGCAAGGATTAGAGAAACGTGGAAAACCTAATCAGAATAGTCGGTCGGAAGGCAAATTCAAAGTCACAAACATTGAAAATTTATATCTGTGATACCTATAAGTTTACAATGTCCGCCACTAAGACTTGAACCAAGGACCTTGAGGTTACTAGCCTATTCACTAAGCCACTAGACCAGCAATCCCATAATATAAACCCGTTTAAAAATACTAATACTAATATGAACGAACTAAGAGAAAATGTTATATAGTGTGTTAATTCTGTATCAACGTCAGTTTGGAGTGTTTCAAAGCGATGTCAATTGTGTGTTGCGAATGACGGACGTCAATTTGAATATTCAATATAAGTTTGACCTTGAAAAGTAAGAATTTTTGAAAAATCTCTATGAAAATTGAAAATTGTCCATACATGTTATATATTGTTGAAAAGGGAAACAAATTATCTTTTTATTTAAGCCACAGCCAACTACGAGTTCCATATAAAAAACTACAACTTTATGTCACAACTCAAATTTGGAGAACTTTATCAAAAAACTAACAGTCACTGCATTCTTATCAAAAAAGTACATGAAGAAAGTGGACATTATTTTCCTTCATTTTGCCAAATAAGCAAGATATAGCCATAAAACGAAAACTAAAAAAAAACGAATTTTTGCACATAACTCGAAAACAAAAGACGATAGCCAAATTTGGTTTTCACCATTGATTTTTTCTCCAATAAAGCGATCGAGGATGGTAGGGTAATTTTTAGTATCTCTTATGGTTATAGAAATTTCCTATTAAAACATCGAAATTTGCCCACCCTGTAAAATACAACTGCACAGACCAATCATTGCAGACAAACAACATCACTTGTGAGAAGGAGCTTTCCAGACACAAATGGTGTGTGTGGTTTTATCTGCAATGATTGGTCTGTGCAGTTGTATCTTAGAGAAGGATCGTCATGTGAGACACCTTTATATCATACAGATAAATCGTTGCATGTATGAGGCTCCTAAATAAATGTTGGAAAATAGAAGCCAACTACTCAATTTCAACACAGAAATTAAGTAGCTTTAATTTGTATAATCTTTTATACGAGTTTAATACTGATAATGTATAAAGTCCCTATATACAAATTTTACGCTTCTATATCGATTAAACATTGAAGTTCTTTCTACTTGTCATAGTTTTATCCCGTTTCATAAGGGATATCTATAGAGCTATCTGTTGGCTAGTCAGAACAGTCACAGTCGAGAAGGAATAGGTTGAATTTTTTTGTACCATTTACCTGATATATCAAAATTATCTTCTCCAGTACTGGTTTCACTTTCACCTTTAAATTCATTTCCTTTCAATGCACATAAAAGTAGAATTAACCTCATTAACATGGGTATCTGTTGCTCAGTCATACTAAATTCCATACTAAAACAATAGTTTTTTGATATCACTCAACATTTTATATGTACAAAGCTTACTTATTACAGTAGACATCAAGTCTTGTTGTAGATGCTTTTTTTGATGTAGCTGTATGGTAATTTCGTAACATGTGCACAACAAGGGAACATCGATAAAGCATTGGTTCCTGATACACATCAATTTTACCAGAAGAATTGCGTTTATCCAAACATACTGTCAAGTCATTTACAGTAATTAACTTGCGCATTGTTATTTGAGCTGAGAAATAATCTAGAAATTAGTATTTATACGGAAAACATTACAAATGCCCTTCTTTAAAACAAAAACATATTACTTCATTTAAAGTCAACATTAACTTTACCTGTATATGCTGGTTCCCATTTTTCATTTGCAGATTCAAAAGTTAATAGTTTTACATTCATGGACAGTACAATATCTTCTTCCACATACTTTAATATAAGGTTATTACAATATATCGTTATGTTACTGACAATTTTATTGACAAGGGACTGAACATATCCTGATGGTGCTTCTACTTCATTTCTAAAACAAATTCAATAATAAACATGATCTCTGTATTTATATATTACCTTTTATTTATAGATTTCTTTTGACGATCTTTTTGTGATGTATCTGGCGTTCTTAAGTTCTCTGTTCCTCTTAATTTCAAGATACATTCTAAATAATATTATGTAATACATACTTATATAAAATATGATTTTAATTACCTATTGTATTAATAGTTATAGTAATTGGTTCTGAAGCTAATTTTGTCCAAGGGACATGTATTAATAATTCATGAATATGCCCTGAGACAAAACTAAATGGTAATTGTAATTCTTGTTCTAGAACTTCTAAACGAAGATCTAAATTATGAAATGAAGCATCGCCTCCCCATAAGGATACCTAGAAAAATTTCACAACGAGAATAAGATAATCCTTATTATGAATTTATTACCTGTGAATCCTCCGGTCTAAAGTTTTTGATGTATTTATCAACATAACTTAATAAAAGTGGTGTTATATAGGATTCCAGTTTAAACATAGTAAAATTGTAATCATGCTACTAAATACTATGCAACATAAAAGTATTTGAGAAAACTGTTTAATATCAAATATTTGATATAAAATTTTGAAACAATTATTTGTTCAAAGTAGTTTCATTTATAAATCATTTTCTTTAATGTTTACATCAACTACACTCACAAATCTCACAATACACTTGTCAGTTTGTTTTTGTCACAACATATGACACCCACCTGAACGCACCTGAACATCACATGACATCGAAACAAACACCCACAAAGTAATCTTACAGGACATGAGTCATACATAATTCTTTTAAATAAAATCAAATTGAAATTGCAAATTTAAAATATGTATTTCTATTTCATGTTAACTGGAAAAATTTGTGTGCATCTCAATAATGTTGGCAACATGTCACTAGTTGTCATATGTCAGTTGTCAGTTTTATGTTTGTTTTACAAAATGGCAAATGTTCGTGACAGCGACACTTCATTGTGGCTTCATAATAAGTTAGGAACTTCGAATGATTCATGGACTGGTGGTTCAATATGTGGTCAACTAAATGCAGAAGTGTTAAGAAATATAAAAGATTGTTTTCCAGATTTACAAACACAAGTAAAATTAAAACTTTTATTAAGTTTCTTTCATATCCCGCGCAGAAACATCGAAGAGGTATGTTTACCTTGAATGTTCGCAGCACATCATTTTCTATATTTTTGTGCATTTATGGTTAATAATAATTTATTATAAAATAGAAAATCTGGCTGAAATTATTTTATATATAGGTTTTCTTTGAAAGCATTAGACCTCTGTTATAAAAATATCATGTGTTTTAGTGGAGAATTGAATTGGAACAAATAATAGATGTTGCAGTGGGTGATTCTGAATTATGGGTATCAATGCTTGGAGAATCTCTTAAAACATTTCCTGCCACAGGGTCTTTAAATACAGAAATATCTGATTTGGATGATGTACGACCTATATTTACTGACTTAGTGAATGATTTGCGAAAACTAGTTAAAAAACAAGCTGAACAAGTTATGTTACCTATGGAATGCCATTATTTAAATAAAGCTGCTTTAATATCTGTTGTAAGACCTTACTTTAAGGAATGTTAAATAAATCTTAAATAACTGGTTTTAGGTTGGTCAACAGCCGATGCCAATAAAACATTTTCAAGTTATGAAAAAACCAAAATCTGCTATATTAAGAGCCGATTTATTGCAGAAATCCTTAGATGTTGCTTCAAATTTAAAAAAATCTTCCGCTCCTGTTATACCTGTTCGATCAAGGGGAATGCCTAGAAAAATGACTGATACAAGTAAAGTCAACTTTTATAATTTTATTTTATTTTAAACTATGTTGGCAAATTATAAAAAGACGAAAGTTAAAATGTTAATGAGATTTCAAAGTATTTAGAAGTTATTTTAAAACATGATAAAACAAATGCCAAATAGTCAAATTAATATTTAATTTTTTCTTCATGTAGATAATTGAATGTATATTTCCAGCACCACTAAAAGGAATTCCTAGTAGAGTGCCTTCTTCGGGTTTCAGATCTGTTTCATTGAATAGTACACTTACTAATAGGCCGGCATTGTCAAGACCTACAGCAGGTAGAAAAGAAGGTGGTGTGAAATTACTTGATATAGCTGATCAACCATTAGGATTAACTGCAAAGAAACGCAAGAAATTACAAGGTTTGTACTCGTTTCTAAAATTCTATATTAATATAATTTTCATTAATTGTTTTACTAATTATTGAAACGATTATTATTTATGATTTTAAAGCAGTACAAAATATATTCTCTGTGCAAATTTATTTTATAGAAATGGAAGAAAAGAAAGCGACTGAAAGTGCAACTTTGCAAAGTCCCACACCTGCATCAGGATCAACTCCAGATTATGCAGCCGGTTTATCATCTACACCTGCCTATGCCCCGCCAACGCCTCAACCTGCAGTATCATCTACAAGTAATTATTTTATATATTCATACATATAAGTTCATATAAATTCATGAGGATCATTCTGCGTCTTAGTTGTATAGTAAAATTTATAAAATATTTCATTTTGTTTATTGTTGAATTTAAATTTCAGTTGTATGAGAGTGGTTATGATATTTTTTTTCAGATACAACATCTATACAAACAATACAACATACTCCAATTGCAATAACACAAGCATCTCCAACTCAAACACCTGTTGCAACCATAGTACCGTCAGCATCGGTAACACCACAGTTTGTTACAACACCTACAATACGTCCAGTGCCTCCACTTTTAACCACATCTGTTTGTCAACGAACTGTTGTTACAGAACAACCTGCAACGGCTGTACCAGTTGGGACATCTCTTGTTATATCTACTCGTCCCGTGCAACAAGTCACACAAGTTAGAATACAACCACCAGCAGCTGCAAATTCACTACAAAGAAGAGGACTTGCACTTACCAGAGAACAAATGTTAGAAGCTCAAGACATGTTTAGAACTGCAAATAAAGTAACACGACCTGAGAAAGCACTTATTTTGGGTTTTATGGCTGGATCTCGTGATAATCCTTGTCCTCATTTAGGTAACATTGTTACAATTAAGTTATCGGAAGATCAAGAAAATGTACTGCAAGCAGATGATACCTATTTAACAATGTTGGTCGAAACTCACTTCCAAATGAACTATAACAATGGCGAATGGAAACGAATCAAGAAATATAGGCATATAGAAAATATTGTTGATCAAATTCCTCAAAATACACAAGCTGCTACTTTAGTTTGATAGTTTTTTTTGTTATTATAAGAATATTTTAGTTATTTATAGTCAAATTCTTCAGTTATCTGCAAAACATTTTAGTACAACTATTTTTGTATATGCAATTTCCATGAAAAAAACATGAAATTAAGTGCCACATTTATATTTACTGTTGTGTTCATTACATGTAATAATTATTGTTTATTTAAATTTCAAATTAACTATCTTGTATACTTTTATATGAATCGATTAAATTCCTTTTGTGGCAATAACTTCTGAATTATGTTTAATTTACAATTACAAAAGTATTATAAAGTTTTTATTACATTTGCTAGCAACAAAATGTGAATAAGAGTTTTACATTGGCAGTCAAATATTAATAAAGAATGAACTGTTTGCATCATAGTATTACAATATAAAGTATACATTTTTTTTATTTTACATTGATTAGCATAAAAGTATACAAGAAGTTAAAATAGGGTTACTGGGTAGGTTACATCAAAGTTATTTTAAACTAAGAAGTTCACATATTATTTTTGTGTGCCATATCACAAATTTTGTCACTTTCATGGATTTTTTTCTTCTGTAAATAAGTAATAATTTTCTATAGTGCAGTATTTTGGTTGATTATTATCGCGTTTGTTATAACTGTGTTATTGAGATATTTGGAAGGTTCTCATTTGTTTAGCTAATAATAAATATTGGTCAACATTTCCCAACGATATTTAATATATTAATATGCAATCAAAATAAAATATTCATCATTGTCAATTATATTCTACATAAATGAGTTTTTATATCTAAGTATTAAATATTTTATGTAACTATTTTGTAATATAATTCATTGTGTAAATATGTAGGCAGCATACATTATGTGTGATATAGGATATCTTAAATTGTACATTATTTACATTATTTTATTGTTGACATTTGTCTATTGAGTATGTATTATTGAATTGAATATTGATCAGACCTTTTAATAGTTGTTTTGGAGCAACAATTTTGAACTAGAATGGAACCTACTTTCTTTTATTTTAGGACATAATTATATTGGAAAAATGCTTAATTTTGATTATATAATTTTTAAAATTAAGAGTCGCTGTTGTACCACTCAATTTTATGCTTAGAAAATAGTTTTCCTTTATATGGAATTTTCTTAGAATTTTTGATAAATTGTTTTGATTACATATAATTACCAGGGCCCAGTAAGTACATTTAAACTTTTTTTTATGTATACCCAAGAGTAATTCTTGTTTGCAACCACATTTTTGAAGCATTGGTGTGATATGTAGTTTTTACTTTTTATCGTAATACAATACTATGAGCCTAAATGTAATGAACATTATGTATATAAATATAAATTTTTTGGCTACAGTTATGAGGCTTCCTAGTTGTTTAATAATTTGTGCAGATGTATTTGTATATATTGTTAAGCATTAAATTTTATTATTGTATAAATCGTTTCTATTTACATTTAAATAATTTGTAAAAATAACAAAACTTTATAAAGAAAAGCAATGTTATAATGAAAGGTGGTATACAGAACGGTGCACGAAAAACGTACAGATCTGTAGTGTTATTAGTCATCCGATTTTCAAAATCCAAATACCGCATTGAATTGTTTAAAGCCCGCTATAACCTGGCACTAAATAATATGTTTTAGTTTTGAAGTGGCTCTGAGCAACGATTGTCAACTTTTTTTTTAAATGGCAACATAATTTTGTTGGTTTTTGTTTTTTCTGGGCACAAGCGATGTAGAAAAATTATATTTTGCTTGAATCCTAGCGGTAAAAATTAATTAAAATGTGATCACAGTGAAATGCAATTAAGTAAGCCATGAAACGAGGTATCTACCCGTTACAAATGAACAACAAATGTCAAGTGTCCTTTGTTTTCCAAGAACGCTAACATTGTAGGAAACAACAAATAATGACACATTAACAATTAGTAGTCTTTTTAATTTTCAAAAGAACTAATAATAAATCAATTTATTAATTCTATAATAGTTGTTCAAATTGATCGCCATTTTGTTCAATACATAGCTCGCATCTCTTAGATATGCTTAAAGTTACATTATTTAAAAATATTCGAGGAATTCCACGGTACGCCTGGACGATTCGACGTCTCAAGTGTTCTACATTTTCAGGTGGTGTTAAATATACAATATCTTTCAGATATCCCCATTGTTCGTCTTTAACGGCGAGGTACCTTGTTTCATGGCTTACTTAATTGCATTTCACCGTTTTGATTAATTTTTACCGCTAGGGTTCAAGCAAAATATTACATCGCTTGTGTTCAGAAAAAAAGTCGAATTTGAAAAAAAAAACAAAAAAAAGTTGACAATCGTTGCTCAGATGCACTTCAAAATAAAATATATTATTTACTGTCAGGTTATAGCGGGCTTTGAACAATTCAATGCAGTTTTTGGATTTTGAAAAACAGATGACAAATAACGATACTACCTACAGCTCTGTCCGCTTTTCGTGCACCGCTCTGTATGTAATGCAAAATATTTTAAATTAAAAGGAAATTTTAAGATTAAATGTAAAAAAATAATTTACTTTGAAGTTAAAAATAATTACATATTTCATTAATGAAATTTCACAGGATCACTTTTCTTAAATTTAAACATACAAATTCGACATGTCAAGTCTATACAAATGTTTAACAAACATTTCTTACAATATAAATGTTTACAAGGTATTTGATATAAATTCTGTAATGAATCACATAGTGTACATTTATTAATGTCTTGATTCGGCGGTATGTCTTTTGTAAATTGTATAAAGTTGCAATTACTTAACACTTTATTAATAGCTTGATCCAAGTCTTGAGAATCACTAGAATTATTTAGTTTGTCATAAGTTTCTTCTGAAGTTTCATATACTGTTGTTTGATTTAATTCGTAAGAGTTGTTTGCGACACTTAGCTTCGCCTTTTTTGTTTTTGATTGCACCGAGTTGGAATCGTGGCCAAGCGCATTTTTTGATTTTCCCACTGTTCGCTGTATTTGAAAAGTTTCTGGTCTATGGGAATTTGCGATCAAAAACATATCAATTCTTGATTTTAATCCAGCATTAAGTACTGGTTTTCTTGTATCGGTAAACTGTACCCCAGTAAATGGATCACACGCTTGTCGGCCATAGGTGGCATCATTTATAATGCATTTTTCTAACGTACTTTGATCTACAGAATGTCCACTTGGTAATGTCATAGGAATGGACATAACTTCAAAGGTAAGCGCATCTTTAAAATCTTCTGGTATTTCAAATTCATTTAGATTATCTATTATTTCACTTTTGGTTACTTCTGGCGAATTAGATTTATGTAAAAGATTATGTATTGTATTTGCAGTAATTTTTGAACATGCTTTTGAAACTTTCCCCCAAATTTCCACTTTGCTTAAGCAAGGTACTGATTTTTCAGTTCGTAAAATGCGAATTTTAATTTTATTAACGTTTGTATATAATCTAAACTGATTGGACTTAAAAAATGCAAAATAAAAATTTTTGTGTATGTGTTTTGACATTCCTTGATTAGAATGATAAAATCTGGAATTATAAAACACAACACCTGCTTCATTATAAAAAGCTCGACATATTGAAACAAATTCGCTATTATTATTAATTAATATTTCTATACCAGTAGACTTTTGCGTGCCTACTGTAGTTGATAAAAGTATGTAGGAGATGTCTATTGGACATATTAATTCAACATCTATATCCACAGGTGGTTTTATTGAAGTATATGAAAGAAATCCTCTTGCTTTTACCAAAAAATTGTCACTAATAAGATTATCCACTTCATATTTTTCCAAAGCAGCTGAATTGCTTGAAACTTTGGGTAAAAGTTTAGGGTTCAAAAAATTATACATTCCAAATATCGTTGACCAATCAGGTATCTGAAATATAAAATAGTCAATTAAATGCTTAAAAATAAATATTTTTTAAAAAGCCATGCAATTTTTTGTGTGTGTGGTGCCCGAACGCGTCATAAGCTCATCGCATGTCAAAGACTTGTGGAAGCACCGTTTAAGTGTTTTGTGTGTGTAAAGTGTTCAATGGCTTTGTTACTATCATCTCCTCGCCATAAGAGATGTAGCATTGTTAATTATGTCAACAGCAAAAGCTGACTTAGGAGGGTACGGACACACCAGGAGAAAAATTTCTATCCATTCGCGACTCGAATCCTCGACTCTCACACTGAGAGTCCGGCCTTACCACTAGAACACTGAGCTTAGCTCGACTTAAAAGGTACTGACTAATTATGATTGCTAGGATTAGGTTTACAGTTTAGGTTTATCAATATATAGATGAAAGCTCAATTCATCATAAAAGATACTCTCAAATTGAGTAAATTCTCAAGCAAACATGGAAAAATTATATACTATCGCGGCCGTTAAATTTGGAACGATGTGCAATCAAGTTGCCACAATTTTCGAAAATTTACATTTTGTAAATATTACTTTTTATTCTATTCTATTTTGACAATAATAATATTCTGACAGAAAATCATCGGCGCATCACTGATTTAAATTAACATGGATGTCAAAGAATACAAATAATAGACAAATAGGAAAAATATGGTAATGTTTATTACGACATAAAATAGTTTTTCTTTCATTTAACAACAATGAATGCACATAAATGACAGCAATGACAACTTATAAAATAAATTTTCACATTCATCGAGCTACTGGATAAAACCACATCAACAAAGGCAAAACGAATCGTTCCAAATTTAACGGCCGCGATAGTACATATAGGTATCTTGTCTCACAATCTATTCAAAATAATTTGAGTTTACTAGGATTTATTCCTTCAGATGATGTGATGTAGTCTAGACCAGCCACGTCCAATTGCAGCTCAATTGAAGTTTTCTCCTGGCCCTTTTTAAGTGTGCAGCTACTATATACATTTTTGTATTCTCTTATTGAGAATTATCCTCATGATTACGTGGACCAATGATATTTAAAAACCAAGATCACATGCACCAATCAGAACAATCTTATACTGAAAAGATTCATGGTGCTTTTCTTGCCGCTACATCATAGTTTTTACCATGACAACTTTAAAAATACATTAAATGTCATTTTGACAAATGTCAATGTTATAATTCATTCGGTTAATTCTCCAACCAAAGATCATTCGTGCTCAACTTTTGTCTGGCAAGATTTTGATTTTTTTGTTCGCAATGGTTGCTAAAGGCAATTAAGCTCGATCAACTTCTTTGGAAAAGAGCCCTCGTGCGCCTTTTTATATGTTTTTAAAACATATAGCTGGTGAGGACCAACCGTATCTTATCTTTGTAATAATGCTTTTGTACGTATTACTCATATTATTATTAAAAATATTTGTTGCTCAACTGCATCCTTAAATTATTTCATTTTATTGCAGGAATACTCCAGATAAGAAAGTCTGATGCGACCCTTCAAAAAAGGTAGTCTCGCCACTCGCAAAAGATCTATACCTAATATAGTTATGCTTTCACCATTTTCTTCTGATTTTATAGATACACATTTGATTACAAATGTTTTATCTTTATCACAAAATCTTGTTTTGCTTCAACATTGTTAGAAAAATACTGGATAATCTTGGCAGGAGTATAAAATATCCCACAAGCAGTGTTATGTTACAATTTTTATTCCGATGATGTTAAGGTGGTATTATGAAATTATTTCTAACATACAACCTACATTCCAGATTTTTCTATTCTTCTGTTTCTAATATCACTTTCGTATTCATTTGCCATGCAACCCGTGAAATATAGCTTAGAAGTGTTTTCTACATTCACACAAGAACATATTATACTGTAAACTTGGAAGATTATGTTAGGACTCGGCTTATTGAACCATTTTGACAGCGTGTACTAAAAAAACTTAAGTGAAAAGTTTATTTAAATTTGTTTGTAGGACATATATAGGCTTGTTCATTTGTATTACTCCAGACTACTCTAGAGTTAAATCGAGCAGGACGCAATGATGTCTTCGAACTTGTACGTCAAGGACTATTTCTTAATAACTGTGAACTACTTTGACCAAAAAGTGTAATACAAAGGGAGGAGCCTTTTAATTTTAATGGATAACTGGTTTAATAGTTAACACTAAAATCTATGAAAAATTCAACTCTAATTATCTTACCAATAACTCCTTTAATTACTTCTATTTTACATTTTTATGAGATATTTTTGCAATCAGATTTCCAGAAGTTTATTTCATTAAAATTCAGTAATGTGCCGCTTATTTGATGAAGAGTAGAACTATTTTAACCATCACCATGTACACAAGAGTATATACAGAGTGAGCAACTGGAAGTGATCACCACGTGACCACATACGTCACAAAAATAGTGTATTTTTTGTTTTACTGCTACCCATACTGCTTATTGTATTTACGTTCTGTCATCTGTCATTTAACGTGTTTGAAAGCGCTAGTTTTTATGTTTCTCCAAATTATTTCTGTATTAAATGTATTCTTTTAAAAAGCAATTTATTTTTCTA
>JAFFZR010027634.1:0-23274 GCA_018397195.1 Lethrus apterus | reverse complement strand
TTTGCTACCGACTGCTACATAAATATACAGGTATTCCATTTAAAAAAATCTAATTATCTGAGTTGGCTCTGAAATGTGATGCGCAATTGTTTTTTTGTGTGGACCGTTGTAATCAGCGGAAAAATCACTGCATCTTTGCTAATTTAACCGACTCTGTAGCTCCAAAAATAACGAAAATAGCAATAGTGCGCAGGTAACTTTGAACATCCTGTATACTACTACTACTATAGTATAAAAGAATATAAAAAATAAAAATTTGGTGAAGAATATGTATTCCCTAAAACACATTTTAAGTTACAAATCTTTTTTTCTTTATGTCATCGTTAAGAATCGTTATAATAATAATACAAACACAATCCCAGACCATCAGTATGTCAATTTCACCATTTAAATAATAAAATAAAATGTCTTAAAGACAATGCAATAAAAGGGTATAAAATGGTTCAATCGAATAAAAATTAAACTGTTGTTACATTTTTCAGGTTTCGGGCATTAGTTCGGAAATTTTCAAACAGATAGAAACAGTAGAAAATGATCACGATGCTTCCACAGCTGCAGCGTTGGAGGTAAGTAACAAGAAATATTAATTTTAAATTTATTTACTTGTACGGGAACTATATTGCATATCTTTGTTCAAGCATGTATAAAATAAACACGTTTATGTTTATACTTTTGTCAAATTATGAGACCGAGAGAACAGTAGCTAGAAAATAGTTTTATTTAAATATAGGACAATTCTGAAATAAGTCCCACTATTTCAACAGGTGATGGCGGACCTTAACCCAAACCCAAATTCGCAAAAACGACGGTCATTATAAATTTTCGAAAAATGTCATTTTTCGCCTCTCATAAATCTTTTGAATACCAATATTTACATTTGTTTTACCTACTTTGCAATCTCAAAGATCTATTCTCAAAAAAAATTTGAATGGTTTCGTTATGCAATATAAATATCACTAAAACTACAAAATTAAATTCAATATATTCTATAAAAGATCTTCTACATCCTCTTGATTCGTCTTTCACATTTCACTCTCCATATGAGATCTATTTAATTTATGAAGTTTAACGAAAATGATACTAAAAGATTTTGCCCTTATTTTTATAATATTTTTATAACACTTTTGCTTGCAAAAAAGTCTTTCAAAAAATAATAACAGTTACTTATTGTAACTATAAATCTTTGTGACAATTTTATGTTTCTTTCGCTATCGTTTTCCCAGTTTTCGCCAGTTTAATTATTGTTTCTTGTTTGATTTACGGATTTGTAATCACAATCAATCGTTGCTAAAATACCTTTAGGACCATTGATTCTATTTTTATTGCCAGTGTCACGAACAAATTGGTACTGTCCTAAACGTCTCAGTTTAGAGACTCAATTGTCTACGGATTAATGAATCCTTGCTGGTTGAAAATAAATTTTCGTGTAAATTTGTATACACGAAAATTTATTTATTTAAAATTTATTGAATAATTAAACAATTTATGCATTATATTTTTTTACAGCACGTGGAGAGACGTGGTGAGATGATCGTTAGAATTTTAGATCAACGTCATCTTGGAAGAGCTGCGGGAGACGTTGCAAAACGTTTTATGTCCATGCAGGATGCCAAACATAGTGTACAGTTCGTCGAAATAGTAAAGCGACCAGGACAAACATTGGGTCTCTATATTAGAGAAGGAAATGGTATTGATCGAAGTGATGGTGTTTTTATATCGAGAATAGCACTTGAATCGGCTGTTTACAACAGCGGATGTCTTAAGGTACGTTTGTATAATTTAACAATATGGTGGGGAAAAAATCCTTTTCTCACACTTTTTTTTTGGAACATTGTTTTAAAATGATGATGAACAAATGTAACATAAAAATGAGCCGTATGTACTTATTTATTTATTGATAAAAAAGAAACATTTTTGGAAAATAAACAAATAAACTGTACATTCGTACATTTCAGGTTGGGGATGAAATTTTGGCCGTAAATTTGGTAGATGTGACGAGAATGAGCTTGGATGATGTCGTCATTATTATGTCAATACCAAGAAGGCTGGTTCTAGCAACAAGACAACGCAAGGGCAGCAAAGGAGGACAGAGCTCTCCAAGTGTTCAACCTCGATCTGAACACAAACCACCGCCAATTGTTGTAATTAAACGAGATTTAAGGGAAGACGAGACGGATGAAGGAGAAATGGGTCAACACAGGTATAAAATACATCATATTAAGATTACTATAATATTTGATATAATCTAAAAAAATATTATTAAATAAAATTGCAATTATCTATTACAAATTGCAAATCAAAATTTTTTGAAATTGAATTTTGCGCTAAACGCTCGAAACCACATACTTGTTTAAAATTATTTTGACCTTTTCACTATTTATTTATTTATCTTTGTTTCATCTTAATTTGTGCATTAGGTCACATGCCCAAGTAATATTTCGTTTGTAAACACTTAATTAATAATAATGCTTTTAGTAAGGAATCATTAAGACAAAGACACACGGGAGATGGTAGAGAAATGAGTGAATCAAGATCTCGTTTGGGATTGGGTCTGTCATCTATAGATACTAGAAATTCTGGTCAAGATACTAATGGACTAGATCTTTACTACAATTCAAGACCGCCTGATTCTAATACCTGGGGTTATCAACCTCCCCCTCCTGTTATAACAGAACAACCAAAATCAAGCATGCAACACTTTCAGCCATATGAAAGGAACTATCCAAATACTTTGGAAAGTTTGGCGGAGAAAGTGCACTCGTTTGGCTTACCAGGAAGAAGAATGTCTGCCGGAGGCCAACCAATGCCAAGTCGGTAAGTAAATTTGAATAGAATTCATGTGCAACAGCTATAAGCTTTAATCAACCTAAAGTGCATTTCAAGCAAGTTAAATGATCAGACATTTTTTAGTTATTTTGTTTTTTTTTTTTTTTGAATTGTTATTAGGCAATTAAGCAAGAAAGCAATATAAGAATAAATACACAAATTGTGTTGTAATTTCCTTATTTTTCAAAATAAACCAATCAAGCCATATATCGTTAAAACCAAGTGGCACTGGTGGCACAGCTGCATTATGACTTGTATATCACAGAAACCAAAGCCGCTGCACAACACTTATTTGTAAATTTGAAACATGCACAAGAATGCCCCCATTATTTTGCTATTGTTTCACACAAGCGTGTTTTGATTTTTTTGTTTATAAGTTATAACTCACAGTTATAAATTCGATTGGTAAAACGTCCAAACCTAAATTTTCATTATTTTGGTATTATCTATCTTTCTGAGAATTTTTCCCGAATTCTTCATGGATGTTATCGGCAACTTTAAGATTTTCACTTTCACTTCTCAAATTCATCAAAATATTGTCTTCCTTCGTCACAAGTTTATTCCTGCAGAGCACGCCTAAGGTCATTCTTTTGTATAGAATGTCTTTTATCATATATACAGTGTGGTGATAAAGTTTGGAACAAAATTTATAAAAGCGATCTATAATGTTTTTAAGAAAATCGCTCGGTCAGGTCAATTTTTGTTTTTGAAATTTGAATTTGAAGTTTTTTTTAATGTCGTCATTGGTTTTTGCACAATGACGTCATCATTTTTTAAAAATGATAACCCCCACTTTTTTCTTCTATATTTAATAAACCTTCTTACTACTTAAACGGTGATGTGACCTTACATAACATTTTTGTTTAATAAATGTCACATTTACTACAGATCTTCAATAAAAAATTTTCTTTTAAACTTTGAAGAAAAAATGTTATTTTTTCAGAAAAGTTCTTACGTAAAGAATTAATTCGGTAATTACCATTTAAACATCAAGGAGGTCTATCAAAAGCAAAAGAAAAAAATAAGAGTTGTCATTTAAAAATATCGATAATGACGTCATTGCATCTTAAAGCTTCACTCTTCGTGTTAGGTACATAAATTACTGTTATTTGCTTTAAATGTGTCATTTATTCAAAAAAATTGTTATGTAAGGTACCAATTTTTTTTCATCACCGTTTAACTAGTAAGAAGGTCTATTAAAAAAAGAAGAAAAAAGTGGGGATTGTCATTCAAACAAAAGATGACGTCATTGTGCAAAAACCAATGACGTCATTAAAAAAAACGTTGGAAGACAACATTTCATAAACAAAAATTGTCCTGTCCGAGCGATTTTCTTAAAAACGTTATAGAACGCTTTTATGAATTTTGTTCCAAACTTTATCACAACACTGTATACTGCTGCCGTTAGAAACTTTAGGAATCAATTCTTTTCAGATTATCTACGCAACAGAGTCCCTCATCTCATTATTATGTGCAACATTCAGGTACTGGTTCACGCCGAATAATGCCTAGATCTGGCTCCGATCAACATCTTCCACATACAGAATATTCAGATTATACGAGTATAACCCCAGCTGGAAGGCATAGTCTTCTAAGATCTAGTTTAAAATCTGGATCTACTATGAGTAGATATAACCAGAGGTACGTGGATCAACCATCGGTTACAGGCCAATTAGGGCAATCTAAATATGCACCTCCAAGCAGTAATCAGTATTCTACGGGAACGGGTACAATGAGTCGAAGAAATAGAAGCAGTCTGGATTATTCCAGTGATACAGAAGCAACGGTCGGATCAAGAAGTAGTTATTATTATTATAGGTATAAACAATTTTTAATACGAATTTAACGTAATTTTCATAAAATATTGACTTATTGTTCAACGAGGTTGTTTTTTAATTATTACAGCAGAAATCACGGTGCGATTCCTCATAGTACAATACCAACATTAGGAAGAAATAATTCTCTAACATCAACCGATATCAGTACGAAATTCAATTCATTACCAAGAGATACAAGAACATCTTCAAGGCAAATTTACAAGTTATATGTATTAAAATGCAATGCTGATTATAACTTTTACAGATTACCATTAAACAAACGATTTGGAGATAGAACTATGAGTTTGTTACAAGATGAATCGGATGGAGCTCTCTCTGCACCCGAAATGCCTTCTATTAGACCCAGAGGTGTGGTATTAATATTTTGTATTTTATATATTCCTTCATTCCTCTCAATTTCAAATTCCTAGTACACAATACATAGTAAATATTTGTACAACATGTATTACTATTTATTATTTCTAGCATGTATTTATTAGTTTTCACAATTGATACTCAAGCATCGACTTCCCGCTGCTTTATGGAAGCTTATAATTTGCGAAATTAGTTTCAGTTACGGACTCAATTTTATTTTCAAATTCGGTTATTGTTTTGCTTCTTCACTTGCATTGTATTCCATTCCGAAGGGCGGATACCTTCGTCACCTAGTGTATTCACTTCAGATGAATATAGACAGTGGCTGAGTCGCACACCTTCTACGTCCGCCATATATGAACAAATTAGAGCATCGAGGGACGTTCTAAATCAACAAAGAGCTGCGAGATTTACATACAGCGCAGAGAATATACACGCAGCACTCAAGGATGTAAGTCATAATTAAACTATTTATTATAAAAGGTGTGGAATTGATTTCATTGATATACAGGTGTTCAAATTGAAGTTGGCACTATTGCCAACTTTGTAGTAACAAAGTAACATCGTATCATTAGAGTAACTAATGATACGATGTTGGTTAAATTACCAAAGTGGTAGCGTTTTTTCTTCCGATTACGATGGTAAAATTTTAAAAACAATTGACTTCGCGTTTTCGAGATATTAAAAAAACAAAATTTTTTTAAATGCGATACCCATGATATTTATGTAGTAGTCGGTAGAAAATGAAATTTTGCACAAAATCTTCTTATACGACGACATTAATACAGGTCACCGCACATGGGATAACTTCGTTAGTAGAGAAGCTACGGTGTTGGTCAATACATGAAAAATGTGTAGTTTTTTCTGCTGATTGCAATGATATACTCAAAAAAAAAACAGTTGCGAGTCGCATTTACAAACTGCTTGCTTTGATACTCATTTACTTATTTTACATTAAAATTAGTCCTAAGTTTTTGACCTTTCATCTTACGGTTGTACTATTACAAGAGTAAATGTAAAATTTAACTTTTTATCAATAATATATACAGGATGTCTCATAATTTTTTTTTGTCAGTTCGAAAATGCGACTCGCAATTGTTTTTTGATTATGCCATTGTAATCAGCAGAAAAAACTACACATTTTTGATGTATTGACCAACACCGTAGCTTCTCTACTAACGAATTTATCCCATGTACGGTGAACTGTATCGTCGTAGCTCTTTTGTTTTTCATTTCTGGGTTATAGTAGTATAAGAAAATTTTGTGCAAAATTTCATTTTCTACCGACTGCTACATAAATACACAGGGTCTTCCTTAAATAAGTACAGATATTTTAACAGGTGATAGCTGACTTTAACACAAATCCAAATCCGCAAAAAGCGGCGGTCCTATCTTCATTTTAAATTTTCCAAATATGTCATTTTTTATGTGGGCATTCGGTTCTAAGTACGGTCCTGTGTCCATTTCAATATGTGTCGCGTTGAAAATCAACTTCCTTTGGCGGGAATAACATGAAATGTTGCAAAATAACCTTTATTGATGATAATTCGGTGTTACTGTCATATTTTACTCAAAACCCAAAATATTATTTTCTTCAACATAGAACCGTCATTTTTGCATATTTGTGGTGGGGCTATTGTCAGCTATCACCTGTTAAAATATCTGTACTTATTTAAGGAAGATCCTGTATAGGGTAATCCATTTAAAAAATTTGTTTTTTTTTAATATCTCGAAAACGCGGAGTTCAATTGTTTTTAAAATTTTACCATCGTAATCGGAAGAAAAAACGCTATTACTTTGGTAATTTAACCAACATCATATCTTTAGTAGTAACAAAGTTGGCAATAGTACCGAGTTCAATTTGAACACCCAGTATTTTAAAACTGGCCACTTGAGACCATTATAACTAATAACAGTCTGAAGTCGCCAGTTTTTTTAAGCAAAAAAAAAACATGTTATTAGTAATTTATAACTTATTAAAGAGTTTTAGTAAACATGTCCCATTCAGATTTGCAAATATACTGGCATTTTTCAAAATGCCTTCGGAAATCAGCTATTAGTTGTGTATTAGAAAATTTCATCACAGTAAATTTCTTTGCCCTAATACTTTTAGTGTTTTGTAAAATGTGTATTAAAGAAACTGATTATGGAATGTAACTGGAATCATATAAACCAAGCTATACCTAATCATCTATTTGTACGTGAATTCGTGTGTTTTTCAAGATAATTTGATCTTTTAATAATCTCGTAAGATATGTTCTACATAAGGCATTACAATACATTTCAAAATTTGTTAGTTGATCGTTATTAAGTTCTTTTGCAACAAGTTCGTAAATATAAGTATTTTTCTTTATATTAAATATTTAAATACGTTTATTTAAAGCGGCCTTTCATATCGCAAAGAAATGAAAATGTTTGTAAAATGCTTTTTATAAACGAACACTTTGAATTCGACCTTTCAGCAGGACGGAAGTTATTATAGTTCATATGGAAGACCTGGTGCATCATCTACACTGGACAGGCATTTTACAAGATCTCAACAACAAACTCCTGCCCGATCATTATCGTCACAACACATCACATCATCTACATCAGGTATAAATTAGAATTGTAATTTTGAGCGCATACCATAGAGAAAATTTTAGAGGAAATTTAATTCTTTATGTCCCTATTTTCAAGAAATCATTGATTAAAGCGGTCGAATACATTCTTTTTATTTTAGCTTTAAGCTCGGCACGTTCACCATCAATGCGTCGTATGCGACAACTTTTAGAATTGGACTCTGTGCGAACGGGTGCTCCAAGTCCAGTTCCTACACCTAGTGGTAGCCTACCTAGGGGGCAAAGACAGTTGGATATTAATCCCGCAGGTAATTGTATGCACTAACCTATTCTATCCGACGACATAATTAACTGTTTGTTGTGTTTAGAATTTCTAAAGTACAAAATTGATAAAACTAGCGCTTCGGGTGCTGGTTCCTTATCAGGCTTGGCACTGGGTTCAGGAGGATCTGTAGACGAGCCTGTTAGTGGCATGCTTTGGGTTCATTTAATTGCTGGTAGAGGATTACGGGCTTCCAGTGGTACATCAGCCGCAACAACCCCAGTAACACCTAGTGGAGGCGCCCCAAATATAGGTAATTTTTATTGAACAAATAAATGCATTATTATTTCAAAAATTAAGTTAAAATAAACAAACGGAAAACTGAGCAACATCTGACTAGATCTGGCTAAGATCGCTGATTTGACAAGCATTGATCACTCACAGAAGCCGTACTGACAAGTGATAGTTAATGTCGAGTTTGTGTGTCATTTAAGAAAAACTCACTAAGCTAAACGGAAATATAATTCAAAACCTACGCAATTATACAGTGATAACGTAAAGGTTGGAACATATTCGATAAAATCTTCATTGGGCAAGTAAGAAAAAAATGCTCGGACAGGTCGATTTTCTTTTTCAATTGTCTATTTTTTTGTATACGTATATTTTGTATTGCGTCATCCATGTTCGAGTTTTTTCTTTTTTAAATTGCAACACCCTCTTTTGATAGTACCATTTGAAAGAGTACATTTTTCTGCGTATCTGCCAATTTTTATGGTACATTACATATGTACATTGTTGCATTATTTTCGTTCCGACACTGATCGTAGCTTCTTAGATTTTTGCATATGTATGTATCTATTATGCTTAACAACGTGACTTTAGTGAACAAAACTAAACGTTACTGTCAAATATTGCATAATACAATATTTTCCAGAAAAAGAGCTTTGGTATTCATTGCAATTTAATGAAATAAAATTTCATGGAAAAATTTGACAGTGACAGTGACATATATTTGACAGTGACGTTTTGTTTCGTTCACTAAACGTTGCTAAGCATAATAACATCATATGAAGAAAAAAGAGGTACGATCAGTGTCGGATCGAAAATAATGCAATAATGGGTTATTAAACATTAATAATAAATATCTCGAAAATATTCTTATGTAACATACCATAAAAATTGGCGTATATACGCAGAAAAATGTACTCTTTCAAATGGTACTATCAAAAGAGAGTGTTGCTCTTTAAAAAAACAAGTGATGACGTCATAACTCGAACATAGATGACGCAATATAAAATATACGTATACCAAAAAAAGGACATTTAAAAAAGAAAATTGACCTGTCCGAGCATTTTTTTCTTACTTGCCCAATGAAGATTTTATCGAATATGTTCCAATCTTTACGTTATCACTGTATACTGATTTGTGGGAAAGAACTAATGTAACAAAATTTATAGGTATATTATTATTTATATTATTAATTATTTGGGATAATGAAGTTTTAGTGTCTTGTGGAATGAAAATTTTACAATAAATGTTGTAACTAATATTATCTAAATAAATCAAAAAAAAATTATACCACATTTATTATAACAAAAAAAAATTAAATAAATATCTCAAATAAATAACTTTTTTCTGCAGGTTCTACAGGCGTCAGAGACCTTTACTGTGTATTAGAATGCGATAGAGTGCACAAGGCCAGAACTGTCGTAAGAACTGGCGACTTAGTTTTCGACTGGGATGAAAGTTTCGAGCTGGATTTGGTAAATAATCGAGAACTAGACCTATTGATATACTCATGGGATCCTCAATATCGACATAAACTGTGCTACAAAGGATCCGTTCATTTGCCTTCGTTGTTAAAGTCCGGACCATTACATCAATTAGCCCTTAAGATTGAACCACGAGGTATCAATTCATTAACATAAAATACAATTTTATATTATTTTATTATTTATGTTAGGCACACTGTACCTAAGGCTTAGACATACGGATTCGTCTCAATTATACAAACGACGAAATATATCCAATTTGGCGATGTCACGAACTACGCCCTTATTTGGTATCGATTTAGAAACAGTGGTATGTATCATATTTTAAAGTATAACATTCTAACTCATATATAAGTTGAAAGAGTTTACCTGTACAACGTGATGTATGAACTTAATTTGAATATAAAGAAAATTAATGTTGATTTATCCCATTTAGATTATTGTGAGCATCACAAATTATTACTCTCTATCAATTACTGTTAACAGTTGTAATTTTACCTTAGCAATTAGTGATTCAAAATATATAATATACAGGTGTTCAAATTGAAGTAGGCACTATTGCCAACTTGCCAAGATAGGATGTTGGTTAAATTGTTGGTTAAAAATTTCCAATGTAGTAGTGCTTTTTCTTCCGATTACGACGGTAAAATTTTAAAAACAATTGAACTTCGCGTTTGCGAGATATTAAAAAAACAACATTTTTTAAAATGGAATAGCCTGTATATTTATGTAGCAGTCGGTAGAAAATGAAATTTTGCACAAAATCTTCTTATACTACTATATCCCAAAAATGAAAAAGAAAAGAGCTACGACGATATTAATACAAATTACCGCACATGCGATAACTTCGTTAGTAGAGAAGCCACGGTGTTGGTCAATACATCAAAAATGTGTAGTTTTTTCTACTGATTACAATGGCATACTCAAAAAAAACAATTGCGACTCGCATTTTTGAACTAACAAAAAAAATGTTATGAGACAGTGTATATATTAATTGATAAAAAGTTAAATTTTACATAGAATACTCTTGTAATAGTGCAACCTTAAGATGAAAGGTTAAAAACTTAGGACGAATTTTAATATAAAATAAGTAAATGAGTATCAAAGCAAGCAGTTCGAAAATGCGACTCGCAATTGTTTTTTTGAGTATGCCATTGTAATCAGCAGAAAAAACATATTTTTGATGTATTGACCAACACTGTAGCTTCTCTACTAACGAAGTTATCCTATGTGCAGTGAACTGTATTAATATCGTCGTAGCTCTTTTGTTTTTCATTTCTGGGATATAGTAGTATAAGAAGATTTTGTGCAAAATTTCATTTTCTAACGACTGCTATATAAATATACAGGCAATTCCATTTAAAACGCGAAGTTCAATTGTTTTTAAAAATTTAACCATCGTAATCGGAAGAAAAAACGCTACTACTTTGGTAATTTAACCAACATCGTATCTTTAGTAGTAACAAAGTTGGTAATAGTGTCGACTTCAATTTGATCACCTGTATAAAACTTTTATTTTCAACAGGTAAATCGTGAATTAAAAACTGGAGGTGTACCAGGTGGGGTAGCGACGGGTTTAGTACCAGCTGGTCAACAAATCCCAATGATAATTAAACGTTGTGTAGAAGAAATTGAGAGGAGAGGATTGGACATAATTGGTTTGTACAGATTATGTGGATCTGCGACAAAGAAGCGTATACTGAGAGAAGCTTTTGAAAGAAATAGCAGATCGGTAGATTTAACACCAGATAATGTTCCAGATATTAACGTGATAACAGGTGTTCTGAAAGATTATCTACGAGAATTACCCGAACCTCTGTTTACGAAATGTCTCTATCAAATGATGGTAGATGCATTAGGAGTTTGTTTACCGGATGATCCCGAGGGAAATGCCAAATTAATGTTTTCCATCTTGGATTGTCTCCCAAGAATAAACAGAGTAATTACATCATTAAATATTTTTTGTGCATACTAACGTTACGTTTTTTTTTTTTTAGGCCACTTTGATATTTCTTATGGACCACTTGGCATTAGTTGTTTCCGCTTCAGATAGAAATAAAATGTCTGCTCAAAATCTTGCAACAGCTTTAGCTCCACCATTGATGTTACATTCATCCGCCGATTCCATAACATGTACTTCTAGTGTACAGTTAGATTACACACAACCAATTGGCGTCCTAAAATATTTACTACAAATTTGGCCTACACCCAAACACCACTCAGGTAATGTGTTGCTTACTCATATAATTAAATCATTTATTGATACTTAATTTTAATACATGTCATGGATGACGACATTTCCCAGTTAATACTCTCTTTTAAATACCCAAGTTGTCATTGGTATCAATGTGTTGGGGTGGTGTTGGTATTTAGAGGGGGACCTTTTCAGACAGGTCGGCGCGGCAAGCTACCCGGGCCGCGTGGAGACAGTCGCAGTGTGTGTCCTCCGGGAGTGGGACGAGAGCAGTCTCGGCCCTCAGTGGGTCCGTATCCTCCTCCTCCTCGCTCAGTAGCCTTGGACCCACGAGGCCCTGTGCCGCCGGTCCCATCACAGCAGATACACGTAAGTCGCTTTTTTATTTATTAAATTATTCAGCTGTTTCAGTCATATTTTTTTGTTTTTGCTTTTACCCTATTTTCTTAATTACTTTACCTTAAAAAATCAAAACATTTTTTGATTTTCTGTTTATAACTCGCAAATTTTTACCATTTTCTTTTCACAAGCTTTCCTTCTCTTTCAAACATAAGCAAGTATAATTTCCAATTGAACGGCTAATTCTAGAATCGAAACAGATTTTCATGGTTCTCCCTAAAATTACCAGTCAGCAAGCAAAGAAATAAGAAAGTTACTGTTAATCAGAAAAAATTAAATGTTTTTATCAAATCTGATTTGTTCTACAACGAAGCACAAACCGTTAATGAGTGTTAACTTTGCCGAATTCATGCTAAAGATCGATAGAATTTCAATAGTTTTCATCTTCTCTATAAAGTTTTTTTTTTATTATGAAGCTTACCTATTTTCCTCTCTTACTGTTCATACCTAACATATATTGGTAATGTGTTTTTATAGTTATAATTGCGTTTTTATCAATGTGTTTTTGAAATGCAGGGCCCATCATCAGTAAGCAAAGGTCCTTACCGTCCGCTTTCACCGCGAGTCGGGCCACAACCAGTGGTAGGAATCAGACCGCGACAGGTGATAGTATCTTCTCCAGGATCTCCAAGTAGTAGTAGTGATTCCCAATCAGGCTCCGATTCCGTGAAACACTGCCTCCCCAGCCGCGTCAGTTCACCCGCAATACGAAGATCGCCTTCTTCAGGGGTTCGAAATGCCCCATCACCTAATATTAGTTCACCATGCGTAAGAAATTCGCCTTCAATAACCACAAGTCTTCATAGTTCACCATCTTCAGTCACAATCAATTCACCAGGCCCGCGAAATTCGTCGTCGGTTACGAACTTGAATCTTGTTTCTCCATCGCTTTTGTCAACTACTGCGTCTCGGTCCAGTTCTCCAGCAATGCAAGCGAGCTCTGCAGGTCTTGCAGTCACTTTGACTACGACAACTCCAACTTTTACGGCACTCACAGGTCTGCAATCAACGATTTCCAATATAAATACAACCGCTAATAATATATACAACTTAAATTATTCCCAACCCACAACTTATGCTAGTACGAATCCATTTTTAACCGGAGCTTATATGAATTACACACCTAGCGAAATGTATTCAGACAAATATGTTACAATCGGGTCAACGAAAGATGCGAAATCATTTTCTTTTTCTGATAATTATCAGGACACTCAAAAGTATGCTACACTTAGTTCGAAAATCTCTTATGATTCGGCTGACCATATTTTTACTCCTACTGATTCAAGGTATAATACACTTGATTCCAAATTCCAGGGTAAATCCGGTTATCTTAGTACGGGCTATGGAAATGAATTAAAATATAGCCCTGTTGGAAGAGATGGAAAGACTTCTAGTAGTTATGATACAAGTCCCAATGTAACACAAAGTGCTACCTTGTTGGGTGTGGAAGAAACTCCAACTCCAACTAGTAGTATTGAAACCGAAGATAGTAATACAAGAGAAGTGGGTGAGAAAGATGTTGAAGGAGATGGAGAACAAAGCGATTAACTGTGCTTACAGTTGATTACGGAAAGTTCCTTGAAATGAAATGCAACACGTATTTTATTTCGTGGCAGCGCTAAACAGAGTAAACTTCGATGTAATCTATCATCATCAATCACATTCGTCTAACGTATTTCGTCTATCGCCTATTAACGAAGCCCAAGTTTGAAACAAGTATATGTCTGCTTTTAGAATCAAACTTAATAATTAGTATCATTGTTAACTATTAAATAAATTATATTGATTATATACAACTTTAGTTAGTAGAAGAAAATTTATATAAATAGAAGTATAACTAAGTGGAAATTTAGAAAAATGATTGTTAAGTGTATGCACAAGTTTTTTAAGCATTTATTTTAAAACTCATTTCAAAAATTGGTGTAATTTAAGTTACTAATGAAAATGCACAAAATATTCTTACTTAATTATAAAAAATATCACTGCCATATTTCCAATATATTTAGGCAGATTTACAAGTTGGGTTAGGTAATTAATTAAAACGGATTCGTCACGTGATTGTGATTTCATATTAGAAAACTCGTTAATTTTGTGTAGAAAATTTCAATGTAATCTAATTAACTGCTAAATCTTAATGACTTCAATAATATTTCAACAGTAGTACTTTTGCAAAATAAGGATAAACTGTAATGTTCGTTATTACACTGAGAAAAATGTTGAGTGAGACCAACAAAATGTATTGTACCTAGATATAAACACAATAGCAACTATTTTTATTTGTTTCTCTTTTAAATTACTATTTCTATAGTAGAATGTAGGCTTTCACGACCGTTGTCCATAGTAGAAGGATTTCGAATATTGCCGTGGTTTACTGTTTACAATTGACGATTCACTGATCGTGCTGTCAGCTTCTTCAGAAGATTTCTAAATACTGTGTAGTCTTTAGAAATCTTTCTAAAGACTGTGTAGTCTTTAGAAATATTCTGAAGAAGCTGACAGCACCATCAGCGAAACGTCAAGTGTAAACAGTAAGCCACGGCAATAGCCGAAATCCTTCTACCACTATTTGTATTATCGTCTCTACTCTCTCGATAGTTCAAATTACTATTTATAATATTATGTCTGTTTGGTATCGGAACTGGTGTAGACTTTTTTGAAATTAAATATTTATTACAAACTTATGCCGTTACATAAATTCTTTCTGATGAACTGAATAAGTGTAAGTAGTGTTATGCTACATTCACACATTATTTAGTTGGAAAAAGTGCACGGATTGCATTTTGTAGTGTACACTTTTCTACACCAATTCTGGATACCAAACAAACCTATTGTCTCTACCATCTAAATCTAGATAGTTTAAATAAATATTTTTATTGTCTATATCTACAATACATATTGTTAACTTCACCCTAAATTTTTCTTATATATCTGTTAATTGTTTCTTTATTATATTTATCACAGTAAACTTTAATTCCTATCCTATATTATTTTATAAAGTAAAAAGTAAACTTCTTGTTATTACTTTTTTAAATTTAAGACTTATGAAGATTTGTCAATTTTCATTTATGTAAACATTTTCTGTCCATTCATGTCTGTATTTGAAAGATTAGATGACAACTTTATTCTTTTAAAGAACATTTTTTCTGATCTAATATTTGAAAAACAGTAAATTAGTAAAAATTTTCCAATATTTATTTTTTTTTTTTGACCTAGATGTATGATTTTGCATTGCATTTAACTTGGAAAAAATAAATGTTTTGATATATTAAATATTTACTATTTCATTATGGTCTGTCCTTGCATTAAAAGTCACATACTTACATACTCATACATATTATTTATGTGAACGGATGAGAAAATAATTGTCATTGAACTGTAATTATTTTCATGAACGAATTGTATTCTTAATTCTTTTAAATTTATGACAAGGAATTTATTGTTGATGCAAAGCAACTAAAGTTTGAATGCATTGCTTTTGACTTAATATTCTAAATAGAGATAATATAGAAACACAGAGATGATATAGAAACACATAAATAGCTTCTGACAGTTCACATTTTGATAAAACGCATTTTACTGTCTATGTTTTTTATACATATATTTTTTTTATATTATATTGAGGAAAATCGAAATATTTTAAATATGAAAATAAATAAAACATTACTGTTGAAATATTATGTACGTTCGATGTAACCATTCATCATTCTATTCATTCTGTACATTATGCATTTTAGGTACTATGTATATAAATATAGTAAATTAAATTGTACGTTAATTTGCATACAATTTATTTAATTGTTATAGAGAGTATATGTACAGCGTCTAAACGTAATTATTAATTATGTTAATTTATTGCCATATAATCATTTATGACTGTTTTATTTGTCCGTTAAGAGTTATATTTGGTAACAGGGATTATCTATATCCAATAGTGAGCCTGTATATTATTATTAAGTCATTAATAATACAAAACAGTAAATGCTTGTATAGCAATAAGGCATTCTGTAGAGTTTCATAAACATTTATTGTTTTTGTTAATTTTTTAGTGCTAGTTGCAAGCAGTATGTTTTGATGTTGCACACGTATAAGAGTGGCAAAGGAATATTGTATATACCTACTACTCTGCCCAATAGCCTATAGTTTATGTGGCTACTTTAAAAAAATGTTAGAAAGTGTGAAAGAACACTAGTCAATTTTAAGTTTGGTCAATTTTAGATGAGGTAGGTAAATTTGTAGATTGTTATATTGGATAATTGCACAGGCTATAAACTTTTCTTTGTCTGATAAAAATTAAATTTTATATTTTAGTTGGCACAGACTGCAAATATGACAATACGAATAAGATTGAATAAGGTCATCTGCACTATGTCACACGAAATTCAAAACAGTATTTTTGATTTGTGCAAACGAAATATTGAAACACACATTGTTTAGAAGTGCTTTGTTCCATAATTCATGACACGTAAAGTTACTTGTGATATTCATCATCATTTAACAATAGAAATGACACATCGTGCAAACAACAAGAAAATAATTATTTTATTTTTATCAGATAAATATGTGAATGATAAACGTTAGGTGTGGATGTTATGTGCACATACATAATTTATACTTTACTACATGGTTGAATTGCAAAGAGTGTGTGTACAATAAGTATCATCTACCATTCAATATTTGGTGAAATTGGCTAAAATATAAGAATTGCTCTAGCTTTTGATATTAAGGGGTCTATTTACTATTGTTAGTAATATTTGGTACATTAATCTTTAGCATTTTCTATATTTTAGACAATTTCAAACATTCCCCTATCTATAGAATTTATAAAATTGTTATTTATGCAATTATACAGAACTATTTAACTCCAATTAGATATTAATAATAATCATGAATCATTGTTTAAAAACAACCAATTTATATAATGTGTTGCATGTGATAAGTTAATTATTTTTATGACAAACAATGAAGTACAACTATCATTACCATATAATACAATCTTTATTTTTGAGGTCACAGCAGCATCCATGTGTAACACGCACACTTTAGACGGGCCATACTTTAAGATCATGCTAGACCAGCTTGAAAATGAATGTTATAGTCATTAAATAAAAGAAAATTTGATCTTTCTTATTTCATATTCATATTCTACCACATATTAGAAATTTTTTGACAAAAGTCAACTTATAACTTATATACAATTAATCTTATGTAAAATGTCCGACTGTATAATCGCTGTAAATAGTTCTAGTCTCGTACACCTTAAATGGTTTGCATAAAACCAATTAAAATTAAATTAGTCCAAAAATTTGATTCAAACATGTGACTTATTGAATGCTCAACTGTAGATACGATTTGAGTTTTAAGGGTAATTTTTTTAATACAATGCAATTAATATAACGTTATAGTATCAAGTGTTTCTGAGTTTTTCAATGTATGCACATGGATGTCTGTTCGATTTGACCAAACTACTACATAATTGCAGAACTTTTTTATAAGTTCCGTAATGACAATTTGTACGTTCTTCATGTAGTTATATATCAATTTCAGTTACTTTATACATTCAAACAATATGTAAATAAATGCACTAAACTATAAAAGTATGGGACTTAATAAGTTCTTCCGATTCTATCCGTTTTAAAAGTATTGGTCCCAATTTGAAAGCACAAAGAACTGTAGATATCATTTCATTTCATCATTTTTAAGGCGACAATTTTTAATACAATGCAATTAATATAACGTTATAGTATTATCAAGATGTTTCTGAGTTTCTTAATGTATGCACATGGATGTCTGTGTGCCTCGATTTGACCAAACTACTACATAATAATTGATGAATTTTTTTCTGGTTTGGACGTTCTGTAACGACAACTTGTACGTTCTTCATGTAATTATGCAGAGTGATTTTTTGAAAACGATCCGCCTGAGATATTTCAGAAACCAAAAGGAAATTAAAAATTTCCGAAAACAGGTCCACTTATATGTCGAGGGTGAAACGGTGATCTATGATTCGCACTTTTGACGTTTACCCCTGCGCCCCCACGAATACCTCCCCAAAAATTTTAAATGGAGTGACCCATCGCGTGATATCTCAAATGAAAGAGCAATCGATGGTCTTTACAGATGTGTTTGAATTTTTGAATTCTGATCATTACTTCCCAAGTTAGTGAGCTTTGAATATTCAAACTTGGAGATTAGTTGCTTAAAAAATACTGAAACAGGTGAAGTTTCTTTGCAAGGACACATGTTTTGCCCTAAAATTTTGAAATAGCAAGGGGTATCTACTCGGTTTGGAGCATTTCGCTTTTTGTTAGTTACAGACCTGGTAAAAAAATTAAAAAGTCATCATAACGTAATATCGAAGTGTACACCATCATTTTATTAGGTGTTCCCCCCCCCCTATCGAATTACATGTTGTCCATTCTGCACTACATCCTGAGCGAACTACATTCTCAATGCATGTAATTTAATTTTTCGCTATTCTCACTTTATCGCCTGAATCCGCGCCATCATCTTTATTTTCCCTTCTCATCACAAACGCCTTGATATTCCCAAATGATATTGGGCGATGAACTTTCAGTGTTCAATATCACTTTCATCTTAAGACTTTTTATTTGTTTATAAATAGTTGGGATTAAACCGAACGAATTATTTTCCTATAATGGCATCTGTTTATAAATTATTTATATGATGAGTTCATAATAATTTCAATAATTTCAATTAATATGTTCTTTTTTATACATTTTATTTACAGTACAATCACATAAATTAAATTAAAAGGGGTATATTTTCACATGGGGTAAAAATTTAATGGGCACATTTCTGTAATTAATCAAATCAGCTTTTAAATGAAAGGTAAGCCTTGCTTGTGAAGTGTGCAAGAACATGAGCCACACAATTAATAAGAGTCGTATTAGATAATCATTTCATTCGACCATCTGTTGTAAAGCAATGCACAACGAATGTAAAGTTCCTACTTGAAAAAAAACTGCATTTTTAAGCTTTTATATGCAGAAATGGGTTTGCATTGTCACCTTATTTAAAGCCTCTCCTAAATTAATTATACTCTGTAAATTGTAATATCTTTCTTGTATCAGATTTTACAACTCGAATGTACGTATTCATTAAATAATATAAAAGTTTTTTTAAGAATGAGAACGTTTAAAAGGCATTGTAATTTTGTCCAAGTATGTACTCATGACGAATAGGTCTAACATGTTTCATAGAGATTATTTACTTAGAGTAATATTTGTTTAAAACAATTTTTAAAATCTACGATTTTACTGTTACAGATATTAAATTAATAATAATTTATGAATGAGGTTCACTATAAGGTAGAAGACGACGGATTATGCATGCATGTGTGATTTATGAATAGAAACATTTTATAAATATTACTTATACCAATTAATAACCAATAAATGTAAGATATGATGTGTACCTACATCATTGATAATTATTTTCAGTAAAAATGGAGTTAAATATGTCTGTAAAAATTCAATGTAGATGTTAAAAATAAACTAAATTATCAGTATTTAAGATAGCTTTTCAAATGGCTAGACCCTCCTATAATGTACTTAATAAAATAACGAATAAATCTTTCAGTTAACAAATACTGTTTTATTTAAATTATATTAACGTGTATGTATTATTTTACTTTTTAATGTAGAATTATTATCGTTATCATAATGAAAAGTATTGTATTATGTATCATATTAGTCCAGTCATTTGGCGCTCAAAAAGGAGGTTACCTGTGAAGTTTTAGGGTAGTTTTGAAAATTGGTATATTTATAGATTTTGACGTGCTCTTTCCGAATTCTTACTTTGCCACCTCTTTTTTTCCGGAAGTAGCCGTCATATTGGAAAAATTGCGCTCTAAAACAGTTTTTCGACGATATTTCCTTTCCGACTCACTTTACGGTGAAAATAGTTATGTAATAAATTAAACTAGAGAACATTTTCTATAATTTATGTATTAACCTTTTTTTTGTGAAATGAATAGTTTCGGCGTACGAGCTCCGCAAAGTCTACCCCCAACACGCGTATTTACCAACAAATTCATTTCCACACCGCCATGAGGTAGAGTTCCTGGCGCGTTTTTTTTTTAGTGGTATCCCCAGTAGGCCTAATCCACATGTGATATACTGTTGGCTAAATTTAGTGCATTCTCCTTCGCTTCGCTATCCCTGATTTTTGAAATGCTATCAATACCCACTTCTTGAGACATGTGACAGTTTATTTTCTCATCTCCGATAATTCCAGTGCTTATTGACATGAGTTCCTTTACTTCCGCCAAATTTAAATTACACTGTTGTGATTGGTTAATAATTGGTATGGTTTTTGAACGCGTAGTAAAATATTTTTCAAGTAAGAAGCATTAGTCGCTCACAATACCCGTACTGACGACGAGTATCAACTCAGAAACCAACGTTGGTCTGCGGATGTAAGTGACTATGCAAGTCGAGCTCTTGTTTCAAATAAAATATTTTTCGTTGATATATGAAATACGCGTGTTGGAGTAGACTTTGCGGCGCTCGTACTCCGAAACTATTAATTTCACAAAAAAAAGGTCGATACATAAATTATTGGAAATGTTCTCTAGTTTAATTTATTACATAACTATTTTCACCGTAAAGTGAGTCGGAAAGGAAACATCGTCGAAAAACTGTTTTGGAGCGCCCTTTTTCCAATATGGCGGCTACTTCCGGAAAAAAAAAGAGGTGGCAAAGTAAAAATTCGGAAAGAGCACGTCAAAATCTATAAATATACCAATTTTCAAAACTACCCTAAAACTTCACAGGTAACCTCCTTTTTGAGCGCCAAATGACTGGACTACAATGCAAAATGTCGATTTTTCTAAATTTTGAATCAATTGCAGATCAGTATGTTCATGTCAAATTTCATTATACATGGTGTTCATAAAGGAAATAATGTAATGTTTTATTACAAAAATTTCCACCTAACCCCTTCTTCACTAACCCTACTCACACGGGCGATTTGAAATATGTATTTTTACATACAATTAATAAAAAAATATAAAAAAGAAAGTAAATGGCATATTTTTGTTTATAAAAACATGAATTCCGCATTATCATTTTAACGGAATACGTTTTTATCTTCCATAAATTTAAAAAATAAATGCATAATAAATAATAAGGCGATCGATACGAAAGTTAAAACGTCGACGAACTACCGGTTGACAGAAGTGATGAATTCGAAACGCCGTAACGGATAGATGGCGCACACGCGACTACGTAACTTCCGGCCTCAAATGCAAATCGGGTCGGCTAATGCGGCCGTACGTCGCCGCCGCCGCCTATCTGCGGAAAGTACGTCCACGGGAAACGGAAATTTATCGCGCGAACTTTACGCAACGCTTCGTGACGTTCATCGATCGCGACGCGCTTTGCGGATCGATTTCGTTACGTAATGACCACATCACGTTTGTTGCGTTAACAATGGACGATCGAATACGCTCCGCCGAGCAGTTTTAATAAATAATCGACGTGCCAACATCCTCGAACATCGCCAACTCCGTTAAATTTTAACGACGCACTTAACGTCGGAGCTCGCGTGTATGCCAACGTAACTATGTTTGAAGTTCGGTAATTAAACAGAAAGTTTTCCGACAAGTGCCCCGTGGATGCATCTCGACGTAACGTGTTTTAACGTGAGCGAACGTTGACGTATTCGCACGAAGTGGGTTAATTCCATAAATGGATAAAATCGCGATACTGATTGATGGTGTTTATAGACCGCCGCGGTTCGATTATAAACTTTTTTTGGATGAGTTAGAAATTTCCTTGGCACTATGTATGCCGATTTCTGATGATGTTTATTGCTGTGGTGACTTGAACATAGACATGCTAAAAATTAATAATACCTCAACCATCTACTTGCAACAATTTCTTAACTCTGTTGATGGTAAACAAATCATTGAGTATCCGACACGTTCCACTCAGAACTCCGCTACGCTGATCGACTTAATTATAGTGCTAAATGATACTAGGATAGTTGATTCTGGCGTTATAAGTTGTGCATTTTCAGACCATGATTTCATTTGCTGCAAAATTAGATGTAATAAGCCTAAAATTGAACCGTGTATACGAACATATCGAGACTATAGTAGGATAAATTTAGATGCCTTTACAAATGATCTGGAATGTATTCCATTTCACCAAATATTTAGAATGGAAGATATTAATGACAAAGTAAATTTTTTAAATGTTCAAATTCTGTTGTTATTTGATATTCATGCCCCTTTAATTACTCGTCGATTTACTAAACGTTATACTCCCTGGTTAACTGAAAATTTAAAGTTTATGATGTGTTTGAGAGATAAGGCTAAATCTAAATATAGGAAAACTAGGCGTGCAAGTGATTGGGACTATTACAAAAACTTAAGAAACTTAACGACAGCGACAACGAGATTAGAAAAGAAAGCTTACTTCAATCATATTTTTAAAACCCGGGATAATAAATCTCTCTGGAAAAGCTTTAATCACTTGGATTTAAATAAAGTTAGGAATGCGGATTTACCCGAAGCATTACATAATGTTGAGGAAATTAATAATTTTTTTATCAATTCAACTCATAGTTCTACTGCAAGTCATCTATCCCCTGATTCAGTTGGAGTTTCTCAGCCGCGTTTTAATAAATTTTCTTTTGAATCTGTTGATGTCACGACAGTTAGTCATATAATTTTAAATTTGAAATCGAATGCTACTGGGACTGACAATATCAATTTATCAATGCTAAAGTTATGCTGTCCTTTGATAATACCGTTTCTAACACACATTATAAACACGTGCATAGTAAGCTCTACCTTCCCCGATGACTGGAAACATGCACTAGTGACCCCTTTGCCTAAAGTTAAGCAACCTGCTAATTACACAGACTTGCGGCCGATTAGTATACTTCCAACAATGTCGAAAATCTTTGAAAAAATCATTACGGGTCAAATTAAGAACTACTTGGATATAAATAGCTTACTGCCTATTCATCAATCTGGATTTAGATCAGGTTACAGCTGTACTACGGCATTATTGAAAGTAACTGACGACATTTTGGAGGC
>JAFFZR010027633.1:0-22706 GCA_018397195.1 Lethrus apterus | reverse complement strand
AAAAAAAAATACAAAAATTGATTCTTCGTTCTCTGTCGTTATTCTCTAATGCTTGGATTTTACAAGGGATGTATGGCTTGTACTTATGTTTCTTCAGAATTGCAATGACGGTTTTTCTCGATGTCCCAAAATTTTGCGCAATTTTAGCTAAAGACGTATTGGGGGTTTCTTCCACATTTAGCAAAACATTCATTTCTAATTCTTCATCTAATTTTCGCACTGGAACTTTTGGTTTCTTGAATGCACCAAATTGTCGCAAATCAGCTTCTAATCTGCAAAATTTTTGAAAGCTAGGAAGATTTCTATCTGGATAACTTGTTTCATGGCTTACTTAATTGCGTTTCACTGTGATCACATTTTAATTGATTTTTACGGCTACGGTTCGTGCAAAATATGATTTTATTATATCGCTGTGTTCAGAAAAAAAAATAGAATTCGAAAAAAAGAAAAAAAAGATATGTTGCCATTTAAAAAAAAAAGTTGACAATCGTTGTTCAGAGGCGCTTCAAAATAAAACATATTATTTACTGCCAGTTTATAGCGGGCTTTGAACAATTCAAAGCGGTTTTTGAATTTTGAAAATCGGATGACTAATAACGATACTACAGCTCTGTCCGTTTTTTATGCACCTCCCTGTATATTAGATTATGAAGTTAGTAATAATATTTGATAATAATAATTTTTGATTTTTCAAGTTTTCAAAATTGATAATTATTTATTCTTAGAATTCCCACCGCTGCTGAAGAAAAATGGATAATGGACAATTGTAGAAAAGCCTGGGATGAACCGGTTGGGTATCGCCCAGGTCTTTACAAGCACTGGACTACGGGAAAAATTAGCGAAGTCTATGAGGAAGAAATTGAAGAAGAATCGATTTCAGAATTCGACGATGGTTTCACCGTCGAAATGATGCCCGATTTCAAATATTCAGAAGCTTCTATTTAATCTAAATATACATATATTTTGTATTTCTATTAAACTTATAAATGTTTCAAAACTAATACCTAATTGTTTTGTTAAAATTCTAAATACGTTTTGGAAATTTCTCAATTATTATTGTGCTGAATCAAAGATGTGTTTATAATTAATAATAATAATAATAATTTTTTATATCAAATCGTCGATTTCAGCATATAAATATTCGTGCTTTATCATATGAAGAAATATAATCTTACATGCAAAATATTAAATTCTTATGATTCAGCGACGTTTATGCGTGCTGCGCTGAAAAATTGCAAGCTGCCATAAAAAATTACTAAAATAAACATTTTCTTATTAATAAAAAGCATAAAAGAATCCATATAATTTACAAAAATCAAAACACAAAATATTTACGATTGAACAAGGAAAATTACCATCGCGTTGAAACTTAACATTAATATAGACTGGCTACGTATTAAATTACAAACTTTGCCATATTGATAACGTCGTAAATTTGATAATAAAGTTCGAAATTAAGGCAGTTTAGGTAAAATGTTACTAATTATTAGTTTACAGATGCGACGTGTAAAAATACTAAAATTAATGAGTTGGTGTTTCGAAACTTGTGCTCAAGTAACCAAACAAGTTTAGTTGAAATTTGAGTGTAATTTTCATTTAAGTTCGTCAAGTGAATTAATAAATGAAGGTGAACAATAGCCTCTCTCGTACATAACCGTAATGATTGTGAATAAGTAATATATTTTCTCTATGTCAATACGATATTTATATCAATTATAATATATTTGGAACAATCACAATTTTTTTGTTTTGTACAAATCGTAAATCATAGAAAAATTTAGACAATTTCTAATACTGGAAATTTGCATTACAAATATAATAAAATTAAAAATGGTAAGAAAATATTTTTTTATTGGTCCCACAGGATGTACATCATGAAGTGTGGTCTTTGTGGTTGCTGCCCAGACCGACTTGTACGAAGACTTGATCTTTATCGAAAACAGAAATATCATAAAATAATCAAATTATTTATAAAACTATTCTATTATTCATCCTAAAAAATCACAAAAAAGTAGAGTATGCATTTGGAACGGATTTTAAAGAAATGTATTGTTACAATTTTCGTAGAGGTATTTTTATTTAAGTTTAATATTTGTCATGTTGAACTCAATTAGAATTCATTCCTATTTTACAAACTGATCGAAGTTGGATTACATATTAAAGAGCAAGTGATTTAAAGGTACTAATATTGTAAGATGTCTCTTTCAACTTGTATAGAAATTGTAGATTATGTTGTATTGGATTTTATACAATGAACTTTTAAAAATCGCGATTGGGTTGGACTGTATTATACTTTAAAATTATAATTTATTGGTTTTTAAGGACACATTTTTATAAGCTTAGATAAGCTTTTTTGATTCGATGTAAAATATATAGATTTGGTTGGAATGGGTTTTGGAATGGCTTGGGAATTTGCTTGGAATAGTAATCTGAATGTCTAGGGTTCAAGTTTTTGACTTTGAATTAGCTTTCTGATCGACTATCCTGATTAGTTTTCCACGTTTCCCCAATCCTTGCAGTGTATGCTGGAAGTGGCTTTAACATCTGTAAAAGCCGGTCGCGGCCGTAACCAAATCGCTCCCTCTCAGTCCAGATAAGTTCCTCCTTGGGACAAGGAGCGACAGGGAAACAAGGAAGAAAAAAAAAACAAGTGTTGTGAAATGATTGATTGATTTTTTTGGTCCAGAATAATTGGTCATGTTAAAAGTATCAATCAAGAATATTTGAATTAGGTTGAAGTGACTGTTTCTTCTACAGTTTCTTTGCACTTGAGTCCTAGGGTGGAGTCGATTTTGTATTTCTTCTACAGTTTCTTTGCACTTGAATCACTGTTTTTAATGATGTGCTAGATCGACATGGATGCTGCTAAAATATTTTAATAATCCGTACATAAAGAAACAAGGCTTTAAATTTTATCATGAAATCTATTTACAATTTTGCATTAATTTCACTCTGTTATCAGATTTAACGTTCTTAATAGATTTTAGTATGTTCGATTTGAAATTATAACTAGGTAAGTTGGTTTAGATTTTGTTAAAACACAAGCACACTCTTATTATTATTTTTCGAAATTTTAAATTGAAAATACAGTTGGAATATTTTTCTGTACTTTTCAATTATTTTCTTGTTAAAAAAAAAAAAAAATTGAGGTTAATTTACAAATATCTAAAGTTAAATTAAAATTGATTCATTTATAGGCAAGGTTGTAATAAGAGTGATGATGGAATATTGTGTCCACAATGTTATTTGTTTTTCCAGAGAGTAAAGATGAAGATGAATTTTATAAATTATTAAAATAAAAAATGTATCTTTTAGAAAAATGCTCTAATGAGAAAATCCATTGACGGTTTATAAAAGAATGAGAAAAATAAATAAATTTGGAAAATAAATTAATACCACTTACAATCAATCTTATTATATGTTTATAAATCGCATTTTTTAAACGAATCGAAAAAATATTCAACTATATTGGTTGGTTCGTCAAATCACATAGTATTTTCAATCAGAATTGAATATTCAAGATGGAGATTTCGAAGAAGATTTCTTTATCCTTTAACTAATTGAAACTAAGAAATTAGTATTGGAATATGTCTTATGTGCCTAAATTATTTTGGACATAAATATAAAATAAAAATAATAAACAATTTTATATATAGACATTTGATTCGTCTAAACATCGTCAGCAAGATAACAAGAAACCACCGAAAATGCGTTGTTTGACGTAATGACAACACGGAACCAATCAGATTGTGTATAATGTGCGTAAGAATAAAATCAACAAGGATGCCGTTTGTCTTCGAATTTATTTTCGTTTTGGAGCGTGTTTTTCTCTTTCTGTATGGTGTTGTATCCGTCAGACAGCAAACACTCCAAAAGCTCTAATTGTGGGTATTGTTAGGTAGGGTTAGTTATATCTGTTGGGTGCGGACGAACTTTATGCATGTGCGCTGGTCGTAACAGCGTTAACAACGACAGTATTGGCAGGCGCGCATTCAAACGCTTCTCGCAAGCTCCAGGAGAGCAGTTCTTGGTTGCTTCGATCGAGCAGAAAAATACGAAGACCAGTTGTTTACTGATATTCGTGACATGATAATTTTACGAAACATGTGTTTATGTTAAACCGTAAGTCGAGCAGAATTTATATAATTTTATTTATAGAAATGTGTGTGTTATTAGATTTTAACAATTGTTATAAATTAATGCACAATACCTGGAATTTGATTTACATTAGTTAAATAATAATTTTTAATTTGTGTTTTAATAACTAATTAAACTAATTGAAGTTTTGGCATATGGGCTATAATAGATAACACGAAATCAAAATCGTTTAAAAAATTGTGATATTATCAATGATATTATTTCACACAGTGCCGTTCGTTTTTCTCCTATACTTTCCCTTTTAAATTAATATTAATATTTTCATTTTGTAGACTTTTAAAAATATCGTAAAAGCGTAAATATTAGTATTCAATTCTTGGTCGTAAATTATCTGGAATCATATCTTTAAGCTTTCAATCCAATAAAAGCAAAGGTGTAATAAAAATATTTATTACAAATCCTTTCAAACAATAAATTGTTTACCGTTAAAAACTGTTGCTAAAATTATTTTTTAAATAAAAAACCGGCGTTAACGTGATGTGTTGAACGATTGAATTCATGTGGGTGCGAGCTATTCTTTACATTCGACGATTTTTTATTACAGTATTTTTAATTTTTTTTGCCTTGGGTATATCAAATTGTTCTTTGTAAAATTTTAAATCTTTTATAACAAATAAGTCATAAGCTTTAACTTCTATCAGTTGATAAAGAAGAATAAATTTTTTCAGGATTCTTTCTGTACCAAAAGAATAAAAACGTCATCGCTCAAATATGTGGACTATTTCATTTAAATTAAATACACGTTCCCTATTCTTGCATATTCGCATTATTTCTACTAGTTCTCCAGGGTTTATTTTCCCTTTTCGTTTAGCTCATTGCTCTTTTTCAAAATACTAATTTTTCCATTACTAACTTTTCTTTACTCATCTCTAAATTAATTGCATCATCATCATTTAATAAATTCAACTACCCATTTTCTTATTGAAACTTTTAGTTCAATTTTTCCAAATTTCTTCATTTTTTTGCAATTAAAATTACGCCTTATTTTATTCGCCTATACAAGCACATCTGAGTACACATATATTCGTTATTTTTGGAGCTACAGCGTCGGTTAAATAGTAAAGATGCAGCGATTTTTCCGCTGATTTCAATGGTCCACACAAAGAAACAATTGCGCATCACATTTCAGAGCCAACGCAGATAATTAGTGTTTTTTTAATGGAACAACCTGTATATTTATGTAGCTTCTCTACTAACGAAGTAATGCCATGTGCGGTGATCCTGTATTAATATCGTCGTAGCTCATTTGTTTTTCAATTCTGGGATATAGTAGTATAACACTATTTTGTGCAAACTTTCATTTTCTACTGACTACTACATAAGCATATAGGGTGTTCCATTTAAAAAAATTAATAATAATCTGAGTTGGCTCTGAAATATGATGCGCAATTGTTTTTTTTTTGTGTGGACCATTGGAATCAGCGGAAAAATCACTGCATCTTTGATAAATTAACCGACTCTGTAGCTCCAAAAATAACGAAGTTAGCAATAGTGCCCCGATAACTTTGAACAACCTGTATACTTATATCTCCTAAATTTGCATTTTCTAAATAAATTTACGTAAATTAACTTTTTGCGGATCCACCTACATTTTACTCGAGTTCTATCAGACTAATTATACGTATAAAGCACGACGTTTAAATAAATTTTGTAGTTTAAATAGACACGGTAAATACACCATTTCAGGATTTATTTATAACTTCGTGAAAGATTACATTCATTTACGGATCTTCTAATTTATTAAGCTCACCCCGCAAAAATAATAAAATTAATACAAAGTTCAGCGTTAGGTTTATACAAGAGACGTAAATGTTCATTGCAACTCATAAATGTAAAAATAAAATTATCCAAGGAGCGTTTATCCACCCCGACGTTAATTTTCGATGTGATTTGAAAATGGAAATGACGGGAAATAAAACCCCATTTGTAGGATACGAAAACATAATTAATTCTGTTCTGCAATGACGATTGATGGAAAAATATATTTGATTCGATTGAAGCAATTTAAGTTTTCTGCTGCAACAGAGCTTTAGAAAAATTCATTGATGTTTCTTATTACTTGTTACCGCGTATCTTTCTTGTTTTGGGATTTAATAGATTTTCAAACTCATTTTTCTATGACTGAAGAATATTAAAAAATCCTAACGAGTTTACACTTCAAGGAAGACGATTTGATTAAATATACAAAAGTAATTGAAAAGAAGATTGGATTTCCTAATTTTAGATCTAAACTAACATCTCCATCTAATTCTTTTTTAAATGAAACTCAGATAATATTCAATTAAATAAGAAACATTGATAATTTCATTCATAAAAATTTCACGTTAGATAAAATCGTAATATTTAAAAAATAAATTGAGAAATCAATCGCTCAAGGTAGGATGTTGAAATGAATAAATTAAAGTTAATTTTAAAGATCTAATACGTTCTAATATACTGACAGAGGAGAAAGAAAAATTGGAAAAAACGCAAAAGAAAAGAAATAAAATTGAAAACGGGTTATAATCAAAAAGCTAAGAAGTTGATGGTAGATAAGAAGGAAAAGAAGGCTATACGCGGTTGAGGAGGATTTTAAATGCAAGAATACTAACGTCGTGTAGGATAGATGAACAAGGCAAAGATGTATGTTACAGAAATATAGGTCTGAAGAAGAAATCCAACAAAAAATTCATATAGGTTTGTGAAGGTTAGTAACTAATACATTAGACAACAAGGGGTAGTCGGATCCGAGGAGGCTATGCAAAACATGAGTACGTAAAACCTTCGTTTATAAAAAAATTTGTTTTGAAAAATTGTAACATAACACCTTCATCCACTCGCGTCTTCAATTATGAGTGAAATGACGTATGAAATGATGTTAAAGAAATCTGTAAGGTGTTCTGTGTGTTAAATAAACAAAAATTACCTTTCAGAAATGACGTTAATTCTGTTAAAATTAAGGTTGCAGCTGTTATTATTATACACGTTATAGATAAAATAAATCCATCATTAGGTTAACGTGCGAATTAAGAACAACATTTTGAAATTACTAATAGAATTTTATGGTTCTTATGAACCAGATTTGTTATTATCATGCTCATTTGCACTGATAAAGACGATAAATAAATTCGTATGTGCATCCTCCTTCAATAAAGCCTATCACAATCAACACGTGCGTACGAACACCGCAATAAAATAACAAACGAATTTCCGCAGTAAATTAACATATTTAATTCGAAGTTTGTTGTTACTCATCTTTGTTTTGGATCAAATCCAATGTATTTTTTTTTTACATCGAAAGTCAAGGTCTGGGTCAAAAACAATACTACCGAAATTTTTATGTCAAATCGGCCATTGTCATTTTATTTCGAGCATAAAAGATGATGTGGAAAGTAGCAAGTAATTTAGTAACATCGCTGCAATGAATTATTTTAAAATGTCCATTGAAAATTAAATTGATTACAAATTTTAATTTTTATTTTTTTAAACTTCTTATTTTAACGAGAAATTCTTTGTTTTCTAAATGAATAATTTCAAAGCGAATTTTAATTTTAATTTTAAACGTACATTTTATAAAAACATTAGCAACCTTTAATAAATTTAATAAACTGTAAGTCGGTCGTGGCCGCAACCCAAAGACCGCACTCTGTAATTGGGTTCGACCTGTTGAGGTGGCAGAACAGAAAGGGTTAAAATAAAATAAAATAAAAAAAAAAAAATAAATAAAAATTTATTATTTCAAATCATGCCACGGATTAGAAGAAACACATTAATGGCGTTAAATTCTCAGATTGATATGATAAGTAAATCAACTGGGATGTCATTTATTTAACATTCGACATCGGGTACATATTTATGTTAAAGTAATTACATATATGTAACGAGGCTGCGCACACATGAATATATCATTTGATCACAAATAGAACTTGAAGTTAAATGAAATGTTTACATCAATCATGCAAGGTTTACTGAAAGTTTTTTAATCGCAAAGTGATCTAAAGTTGGTACGGGACTTTGTTTTTTGTCGTTTTATTTTGTTTTATTGGCGTTAATTCCGTTATTATTAAAGAAATTAATCAAATTTGTACCATGAAACCCAAAGCTCTCAAGTTGAATCAAACGTGGAAAGTCGATATATAATTGGTTATTATTATAAATCAATTATATTAATTACATTACATTATATAACACTGCGTTTATGTGTCATATAATTATTGCTCTGATCAAGCAATGCGTCATTAATTATAAATTCATGTACAAAATATATATTCTAATTATGAAACAATTTTATCATATTAGTGACTTTCTTAGAATAACGAACAAGACATTTAATAACTTCATTATTATATTTCTCAAGGATTTATGTATATTACCAGGACATGATATCATCTATTTTAACGACAGAACTAGAATCTTCCAGAATAATACTTTCCTGATGGAGCTTTGATATAAATTATTTCCATCGAAGACTATTTGGTATTTTCATCGTGAAGACATAATAAACACACCGCATTATTTAAATTTCGCATTTTTTACAAAAAAAAAAAAAAACACTGCTGATATGTAAAAACAGTTTCCTCCTTATAGTTTTTTTTTGTCAAAAATTACCAAAAAGTAAATATGTAGACAGGTTGAAGTAGAAGAATGTCTATTTTTAAAGGTAGAATGTAAATGCCATAATAAAGGTTTTTTATGCTAGAATGGGCTTCATTCTTAAATGACTTTTGGTGACATTTTGTTTTGAGTTTGGTATACCTGTATTTAATAATTAACAAAATACCTAGGCAACACGGTGCTGTTGCTAATTCTTCATCTAACATCATTAAAGACATCAATATTAATTACTACAAATTCGAAAAACGTTACAAATCTCATTGATGCCAACATAACTATTCTAGAAAAATTTCCCTTAATAGAACTTGTCTGTAAAATTGATAAAAAAATAAAAAAAGTGCAAATGAAACCCGGAATAGAGAAAATAGAATAAAATATTTGTTACAGAACTAAATTTGAGTACAAATTTTGGAGTCGTACGTGAATATGTTGCCTTCTGTAACTTATATTTTATCTTATGTTTAATAGGTGTTTGGGTTCTATTTGGCCAGATTAATAAATAAAAAAAATAACATTTAATTTTTTAAAACCCTCGAGGCACATTATTCCGTAGAACAAAAAATGTTTTATGAACGGGAAAGAGAATTAATAATTTAAACGTTCAGTCGACAAAAAGCGATATATTTTTAAAAGGTGATTAAAGAAGCGCAAAACTTCTGCTTTGTGTTTAAGTTAGTAACTTTCGACATTTTTTTATTATATAGTGCGGTTCGAAATTATCTTCCCCCATGAAAACTTTTGAACGGCTGGAACTATTCGTTATGAGAAAAAAACGTCGATTTTTATTTTTTACGTACAAAATGTTGGTGTTGTCAAAAATTTAATTCAACTTCAAGCCTGTATATTTTGACGTTTTTGGAAAGACAACGGGGAGACGAATCCAACGATACCATATGTTCAACTTTAATTGGAAAAGTAACAAGATAGGCAGCAATAATTTCTCTGCCATTTTCTTCATGTGTTCCTTAGTTAGCCGTAAGGCAATAAATTTTTAGTGTTAAATAACAAGAAAAACCATTAATAGACATAATCAGCTACAAAACAAAAAATAAAAAATATAAAACCAAATCTTTATTACAATAACTGTTCGAAGTACTGGCCAATTTTGCTTAAAAAAATAACATATTACAGAAAAGTTATTCTAAATGCCACTTTTCAAATTAAAGTTGAACATATGGGCATCGTTAGATTAGTCTCTCCGTCGTTTTTCCAAAAACATCAAAATATACAAAATGTTCCATTTAAAATAAGAAAGTTGACTTCCGGAATTGAATTTTTGATAACTCCAACATTTTGTACGTAAAAATTAAAAATCGACGTGTTTTTTCTCATAACGATAGCTCTAGCCGTTCAAAAGTTATCATAGGGTGGATACATTTGGACCGCACGGTTTATGTATGTTTTTGATATTGTTTGATAACTGATGGTCTTCTGATTTTGATTTTGCATTATTTTTAGAACTTTAAAAATTTATATCTTTGATATACCTAGTTTCGTCTTTGAAAATATTTATTTTAATGTAAGTTTATAAGACATTTGCTTTTAACGATAACGTTTCCATTCTTTGCATTATGTATGGATAATTTTGTAAATACAAATTTTCATTTGTTAATTATATTGTTATTATATTGGAAAGCTGATTGTATAGAAATGTCAATTTGTCAAATTTGCCTTATTAATCATATTAAAATCGACGTATGTGTAAATATGACATTCGATGATAATAATAATTACATAGAATTTTTATTTTAAATAATTTGCACAGCATGCATTTTCGTCATTTTCCATATGATTTAATTGACCTATTTACTTTTTAAAAGCGAGAATTATTCAATATTGTTGTATGCATGGTTTATTTATTGATGTTTGCTTAACGATAATGTAGACAGACATATGTTTATTATTACGTCTGTGTTAGATACATCCTATTCTTTAAAAATGTCATTTTGTAGGTGCATTTCTAGTAACACATTTTATTATTGAGAAGGTGGTTGTATCATAACAAAATACAATATAAGAAATATGCTTGTCGTGTAATGAGACGAACCCACACAAAACGTGAAGCATGTCGGCGAATATACTCCTACTCTACTCGTACTGAAATGTGTCTAATTTATATAAATATTGTCGGAAATGAATCATTTATAAATTACAATAAAATTATATAAAGTATTCAAGCTTCAAAGTTAGTAATAAACGTTACTTATAAAACATCATCGTTTATTAATAAAGATGTTCAAAATCTATACGATCTATAGTAATAAAATAATTTGTGGAAAGGCACGCTATACTGTCAACAAAATAACCTCAATTTTAAATATAACGCGTGTTTATTTATTTTAGAGGTCACAAAAATTACAACAAACGACACAAATGAGCAAAGAAAATATATGCAATCGGTGTCATTGACGCACAATCGTGCCAAGAAAGAGCACTTATTTAAAATTTTACACGGTGCAAAAATAACGTTTGTATTTGGAAAACAGAGTTTTATTTTTGTTTACGACAAAAATCCTAACAATCGACGTTTAAATTGTTTTTGTAAAGTAGAACATAATTTTAGCGACGGCGACGGCGACGTCGCTGTAAAAATCAATGTTTGTTTTCTCAATCGTAATTACAAAATATGAAAAGTTCTATGCTCTATGAATAAAATGTTTTTGGAAATTTTCTGTTGATTCGATTGTGCGAGGATATTTAGGTCAATGCAAGATTTTTACAAGCACAATTCCTATTAGCGTGATTGCATCAATGAGTTTAATTCAATTGTTAAAACTTTGAAAATATAAGACACGAAAGAAAGCGTGTTACGAAAGAAATCTGCACAAAAGTAATTCATATAATGTGATGAGGAAAACGCAATCATCACAAAGGAAAAGGTCGAGAAAATGAAACGGTGTTAAAACGACACGAAATATAGTTAATATATTATTTTTGTTAATAAATTAAAAAATTATAAATTAAATTAACGAAAATTATATAAAAATATTGTTCGTTTATTTATTATCAAGCTAGTAATATTGATTTCAGTACACGTTATCTTTTTTGTGTAGATTCGTGGTTGAGCGATTTTCCCGAAACTAGTGACGCTAATAACAACATCCATTAGTCAATGACTTTTCTATCGATTTTATGATTTTCAGTATGTTTAACTAAAAATATTGTTCACATTATTATAAAGGAAACTTTTCAAATAGTTCATTCTTAAAACGTGAAAAATTATTTTGAAAATGAAAATTAATTAATTAAGTAACAAAGTTAGTATAAAAATTTGCCCAGTTTTCAATTAAAAGTCGATTCAAACGTGAAGAAATCGTACTTTAATAACTACGATGAAATGTTTATAAAAAAGTAAATAAATTCGATGACAGTTACTGATCATAAAAATGAGTAATAAAATTTCTTTAACGCATATACTTTTTGATGTCCTTGCATTTCACAACACTGAAAATAACGCACACATGCCTATAACCATAATATACAAAAAGTAACGAGAATTATTGAATATTGAAATTTTAGGTCCATCTGCGTATTTATAAAATCCATTGAAATATGGACACGTCTTGGAATTCGTCGTACATCCTTGGCGTCGACAACGTTAGTGGTTGGGGCGAGAGATATTTTTTTACATATTTTACTCAGTTTGGAAACAGAACAGCCTCTGCAGTCGTCACAGAGATTACGATCTTCGTCGTCATTTTTATTATATCGGTTATTGCCAACGTCTCGATAGCTGTCTGCGTAGTTAGGTGAGTATTTCACATAAAACTGTGAAACATTTTTGCACCGATGACAAAACGTAAAATTTTATAGAAAGTTGTTAAAATTCCATCTCAATTATTTTATACGTTTGTAAACAAACTTGAACGAAGGATGAATTGATGTTTTCAATTTTCACATAATCATAATCTGTGTATTTTTATTCGAATGTGTTTTCATTAAATTTTATTACCTTAAACAATTTGCAAGGATTCAGTTTCAGTTTATACCATAAGAATCCGTGCTGAAGAAATGGTCACCTTGGTGACTGTATAGGAAAGATTATTTGTGCAGAGTTGATATGTAGCATCACAATGGTATTATCCATCGTTTCCTCAGCTTAGATTTCGAAGGTTTAGACTCATCGATATTTTTCCTTTTTTCTCCGTTTAATTTTGTTCAGTTTACCTGAACTCGATCGAGGCGTCTGCCATGTTTACACCTTTTTTCAATTTACATTCGTTTAGTATTCGAACTAAACGGACACTTATAATTCAGAGCTTGACAGCTTCATACCAAGCATTAAGTCTAATTGTAAGATATGTGAGAGATCGACAAACTTATTAGTTTCAATGAACATAATATAAACAAGGCGATTTTGATTTACGTGCAACAAATTTCCTTCCCATTCATATTCCTCGCCTTTTCCTCGTCGCCACCAATTATTTTTTTACGTTTCACAAAAACCAATAAAATATGGATGGAAAATAGATGAGATCAATTTGACTTTAAACGTTATAAATAATACTTATCTTTTAATTTTTGAGCATTCAATCAGTAAAATTTAACACAAATCAAATTCTTATCTAAAACATTAAACTAATGAATTAACTTCATATTAAATGCAGTAAAGTCATCAGTATAAAAACGAACGAAAACATCTTCGCTTTGGTGGACACTTTACTTAAGTGATTGAGAACAAAGAAAAATATACTGATATTGTTAGAAAGCTGGCATCTGTACAACAAAAACAAATTGATGAAGAAGTTGTGGCGACATTGACAAATTACCATCCTCTTCTGTTTATATTAAATTGTCTGCTATTAATTGTCCATTTAAGCCACATTGTTTGTTACCACAGTAATTTTATAGCTTCATTTATATTAGAATTTTAATATGATCATTTTTATTAGATATTTATTGATAATTTAACATCAACAGTAAAAATAAATAAATTTAAAAATCTTTGGTCAGTGTCATTTTCGATTAATGGTTCTTGTTCTTGGTTGTAATTGCTTGAAATTATAATTATCTTTTTATTCTTGAGAAAACATTAATGTATCATAATAAATATATTTTTATTGCACAATAAGTTTTTTTTTACTGGTTACTTGTTCAAGAATAAAAAGTATATTATTTTCCATAACACGTCAAAAATCCAGAAAAATATTAAATAATAAATCTACCAAATAAAACAAGTCATGAATTCGTAGCTTTTGCGATTACGATCGTGAACGCTTCCGTACAGATCAACATCTAATGGCAATAAAGGAAATATCATTAAAAATCTATAAAATTGTCATAAAATATTTGTTTTATGGCCGTTTCATAACATAAATCATTAAATTAATATCGTTATCCCATTAAATGCGTAACAAATCCCATTTAAACCTCACGAAATAAATCAAATTACAAAGTACCTTTTAAACCCATTTTGGAATAGAACATTAAATAAAAATCAATTTAACGTATTTTACAATTAAGGTAATTTAGAGTGTTTCGTTTTCAGGTTTCCGGACATGAAAACGGTTACAAATTGCTTCGTGCTGAATTTAGCAGCCGCCGATTTGTTATTTACTTTATCCATTCCTGTTGTCGCGTATACGAGGATGAACGATACTTGGAAACTTGGAGACATAGCGTGCAGATTTATACCATACGTTCAGGTAATAATCATTTGTATTAAACAATATAAATTAACTGCTAACATTACTTGGATTTGGATTAATGCTTTATTATTACGGATGTGGATTTGGCTGAGTAAAACTTTCGTCTTTGTGACGAGATTTTCATACGTATTTGTGAAACTCACGTTCGATGATAAATTGTAGATCCATTCGCAATGGAAACACATTTTATTATCTGTTATCTGGTTTTTTCTCTTTACGTTAGCATTTATTAGGATTTATGTTATTTTCTACTCACATGGCAATGTTACGTAATAATAGCATAAACTATCTATTGTAATTGTTACGTTTTGGAAACATGTCTCGTATTACAACAAATATTGTCTGAATTAGTTTAAATAAATATTTACACGTATGTGATATTGATCGCTCGCACATACTGTGCACATTTATTGAAAATAATGAATTTTTTTTCCGTTAACGACTATATCTATGTAAATATATGGTTGTTCTTTTTAATAGATATGTACAATCTTTATTCAACACACTGACTTGCCATGTACAGAGTGACTGGACTAAACGTGAATCTTTGAAGACGTGTTAGTAGAGCTCATAGTTTTAGCCAAATATGCATTATACAAAAGTCAATAGTTTTTGAGATTTTTTTGTTTTTTAGAAGCCCAGTACATACTCTTACTAATATTTAAAATTAAAGAAAATATACCATACTTTTCATCAATATTTTAATTTTTCTCGTTGGATCACACACTAAAACACATTGTGTATCAAAAATTATTTTAAATACTTCGACAAAATTAAAATACAAAGACTAGAACTGAATTGATTTCTCATATCTTTGAATATCTTCCCCGTTATACAGTTCAAGAAATTATTTTTTTTTCCTTTTATAGAAATATATCTTACATTTGCATCTGCGACTAAACATTAAAGATTAAAAAGCTGATTTACAATAGCAAAACGTTTACTGCCAAACATTGTCTTGTTGGTCGTAAAAATAATTTATTGCGCACCCATTTCACACTTTATGACAAACTCATCTCGACGTTGAACTTGATTTTATTTGATTACATTTTTCATATATTCTATTTCCATACGTTTCTTGGAAAACAATTTTTTTCCTCGACCCTCGTTCGAAAGGATTAAAAGCTCGTTTACATGCCGTATATTCCTGCAACAACAACAATCTACGATCGAGAAAAAATTAATTGGATGAATGCATTACGACGGTGCGTCGTATATTCGGCGTGCATAACAGGAAGCAACCAGGAAGCACTTTGGTTACGTTGGCCTCAATCGAAATTCGTGGGCTGTTTTTTTTTCTGATAAAGCGTTTTGTTAACGGATATATTGCCAGACAAGGTCGTGAGCTATAAATAATAACGTTCTGTCATAAATGTGAGATTGTAACGGCCAATTGGTGAACGAGATATTCGTTCTAAACCTTTATTGACGATAATGTTTTACTAGGTCATCCATTTTTAAATGTCACATTTCGTTTCAATCAGCTTATTGCGTGGAATTACGTTTGCGGTTTTAAGGATGGGAAATACTTGAGAAAAATATTCTTTAGTCAGTTTATTTTCTTTTCAACAAACGATCGATAATGTCAATTTGTTACTGTCTCACTCATTGAACTGTGTTAAGTTTTCATACCTTTTCCTTAATTGTTTCTATGAGAAAATGACTGCAGTGTAATTGAAACACGCAACAAGCAAAAACAAAATATTGAGCTAAAATATACAATTTTTAATAACTTACATTATGGTATGATCACATGTATGTACACATCACTTTGAATTTACACTGTTCTAAATAAAAAATGTTTACATAATTTTTGTAAGAAAAAAGCTTAGCTGCTTTAGAAGACATGGAAAATTGATTAAGATTTTGTGCAATGAAATCAAAAGAATTTTTTATTACCAAACGTACATTTTACTTTTAGTAAAAAATTATTACATTTACATTATCATTCTTAATTATTAATTAATTAATTATAAATTAAAACAAAGTTTTTTTTCTGAAACTAAAAGTTAGAATATGTTTCATTTCAAAAATTACAATGGCTTTTGGGAAAAATATGGAACATCATTTAAAATTTAAAAATATTTACTTTTAAAAATATTTTTGTTTCTTTCGAATTTTTTAAATTTGGTATCAATTTAGTTTTGATGAGGAATCTGTGTGAAGTCAAGGTTTGATTAACTGATTTGTTTTTACATATTTTGATTCTTTGAAGTAAAAGTTAGATACTTAATATATTTCATTTCAAAAATTGCAATGGCTTCTATGTGAAATTGGAAAAAGTATGGAACATCATTTAAAATTTAAATAAAATCGTTGTATTTTCCAACTAAACTTAAACAATAATAATTTTTTGTCACCATGTTGTTGGACAAAAATAAGAGAATTCTACATAAAATTTTGTGGAAAAGCGTAGGATCACATTTATATTAAAAATAATGATCTAACATTGACGTCAATAAATCTGAGAAAAAAAAATTGATAGCAAAATGTAAAGGAAATGTCGAGGTCCATCATTTGCCGGAATGAATGTTCGATAAAAATATTTACTTTTAAAAATATTTTTATTTCTTTAGAATTTTTAAATTTGGTATCAATTTAGTTTTGATGCGAAATCTGTGTGAACATGAAAAGAAACTATTTGGAAAGCATTTGAATTGTACATTGGATTAAGTCAAGGTTTGATTGCCTAATTTGTTTTTACATATTTTGATTCTTTGACGTAAAAGCTCGAAACTTTAATAGCAAGTTTCGTAAATAAAGGAGCAAAAATATGAAACTCAAATATTCATAAATATTAAATATTTTTCCGATTTATTTTCTACATTTTTCATAATAATGTTCGATATGAAATGTTTCATAATGAAATTTTCGATAATAATAATATTATTTATGTTGAATTTTATAAAATCCAAATAATATGTTCGTATAGTGTTCGTGAACCTTTAACAACACAATGCATACACACAAACACTTTATAAATAAAAATAAACAACTTTAAGTACATTCGTTAAATGAAAGACAATTAAACATTATGAGGAGCCAATAAAAGTTACCATAAATGAAGTACCACGTTTTTAATCCTATATTTACGAATGCCAGTCATGTACTTATGTTTCAATGTTAATAATGATACCAATATTTAAAATAAATTCTGAGCAACTGTTTTAATAGTTTAATTATGGTAATTTAATTATAATAATTTATATTATTATATTATTTATTATTGTGGAAAGCACGTTTCTAGCGCGATGAACAACAAGTACATTTTTTAAACATCATATCTCTAGTATTTGAAAATTTTTCGATTTAAATTAAAAGTGAAAAGTTAATCATTTTAAGAAGAATATAGATGCACTATCATACAGGTACGATAATGAAAATTCTAAATCTAAACTAAATTTTAAATAATTTTTTTTTAAATGAGACATAAACATAAATTAGTTTGTTATTGTTAATTTACATATATTACTGTATGGTATACAGTTGACGACTAAAATTTTCATATAAAATTCAAGGAATGCCGAACTGATCATATTAAACCTTTTTATGCAATATTCTTGACAGAAGATTTGAAGTTATATACTTATCTTAGTTTCCGTGCACAAAAGGATATCCCTAGTTGGTATATAAGAAATATTTATTACACATTTCCATTCCTTATTTTCCTGTTAGGTTCGGTATTCTTCGAGCATCAATTTAAATATTATTAATTTTTGTTTTTGATTTTTTATATTTTACTTTCAAATAATTATACAATTTTTGTTTTGCTCTGAAGATATTGGTTGATGTTAATAATGTATTATGGGAACCCACATTTAGAATTAAATTAATTCCTGTAATTATTTTATAATAAAAATTAAATTATTATAAGATTATGTAAAAGGTCACCTACAGGTAAATGGTATGTGTTTATCATTTTGTTGAAAAAAATAGAAAGGCAGAAATACTATAATTATAGTTACACACACACAAACTATCTATTAAATCCTAAAATAGATTGTTCATTGAGAATAAAATCGCAAGTTGTAATGAATGTATATTAATGGACATCTCGGACGAAAATAAACTGAAATATAACATTTTCAGTTAAATTTAAACTCCAGACAATACGAGCATCCCACAAGTCCATCATAAAAAATGTATAAAAATAAATTTAACGTACAAACAAAAACAAACAGGTGATTTCAAGATCGTAACACAAATTTAATATCTTTGAAGTATATTTTAGATAGAAGCGTAAGGAATCAAAACTAAAGTTTTGCAGAAAAAGTATATTAAAATCGAAACGAAATTATACTTATAATTACAGTTTTATGTGCATTTATCATTGAAATAATAATAATAATCACCTGCCAAAGTTTATCAAACCGATAATGATTCTTATGAACGCGATACAATGCCATAAATTCGGAAAATCAACAAACATGATTTGTAAATTTATATCCCACTATTTGTTCAGTTGGAAAACCGAAAAGTATACTTCCTTGTAAAATATTTCTGCAGTTTGAACTTTTCACTCCGTTTAACGTATTCGTACGTCATCGTTTGTAAAATATTTCCTATACATATATATCTACAAACAATAAGACGTCCATTAATTAAGAAGAATTAAAAAAAAATTAAAAGCTTTTCGAATATTAATGATTATTAAATTTTCTACTACTAAAAAGCAACTTTAATATTATAATAAAAATTCTAATAAACTATAAACGTTTTTATTTTGTGCTTTGAAGCACATGATCTGCGTGTTATTCTTGCTTTACTGCGTTTCAGGTCAAGTCAATTATTATCTAGGTTAGAACTTCGTTATTAAAAACACATAAAAGGGAACAACTGAAGGGTTCGCTCTCACTGTAAGAACCAAGATACTCTCTCGCTCCATTACATAATTTAATTGCATAGACTACCAGTGGATGAAACACATTTTCACGAAATTTTGTGTCCGTCTACCAATTGCGTGATCGATAATGTTTGGCTCTAATGAAGGTAAAATTTACAATTAAATAAATCCTTCATGTTTATTAGAGTCATCCGTAAAGTTAACTGTACTTTTGTGTTCACATTAAGTTAATGGTTTATTTACGCATTCAGAAATCAAAATTTGTCATAATCTTTCATAAAAATTTGTGATTTACGCCCCAAATATTGAAATTATTAGCTTAGTGGATAAGCAATTTTAAAGTTTAAGCAAAGATTTTCTACTGTTAAAAAATGTATGTATTACAATCTATAATAAAAATACCAAAATTATGAAAATTACATAAAAATTTTGTACTTTTTGTAATTTATAAGACAATTTTAACAGCGTTTCTTTATAAAATATTTGAAAGGCAAAATGGAAATTAAAGGAAAATGTGCAGTGGTGTAAGTGTGAGTGTGGCTGCAATTAATTTCCTGTTGAATTATTACTGATTACACGCAGCCAACCAATCTCCATATAAACAATAAAACAATGAACGGTTAGAAATAGTTATTGATTATCCATTGCTTGCTGCTGCCGTGAGCCAATTATACGTTAATTTACGACCAAGAAAACATTTTTATTATTTTCAAATATAACGTAATCTAATTGTAAGCCTCTCGATTTTCTTAATGACAAAAATAATTGTAAATTTAAGAAAAAATTGTATATTTCCATTAACTGTGTTTTTTAGTTTGTTTCAGGTATTGTTCTACTATGGACATTAGCATTAATCAGTATAGACAGACATCGTTGCATCGTCATACCACCATACAGATCAAAAATGTCACCAAAAGAAGCGACACTATTTTCTGGCTTAACGTGGCTCCTCACGACCATTTTGTTCATCCCTGTTCTTTTTTGGTTCCGTCAACAAGCCTCCGAAGATGGGAAATTAATTTGTACGTTGATTTTTCCAAAATCGAACTCTTTAGAATATTCCTTTTGTTTTATTATACCAGTTCTTGTTTTGGCGTGTTTTCTACCAATGATTATGTTGGTATATAACTATCAACGAATTTTTCACAAAATAATATCGACCAAAAATACATGGGCAAGTTCTTGCGTTATGGTTAGCACTCCCGATATAAAAAAATGTAGAAATGTTCGTAGGCAAAGTGAATTGAGCGTGTCGGATTTTTTCGCACCGTGGCCTAGGAAATTGTCGTTAAGTCAACAAGAAGAGATCAGATTAAACAAGCACATTAAGGTTGTAAGGGTTTTGTTTTTGAACGTGATTTTGGTGCTATTGATGTGGTTACCGATAACAGTCGTCATGTTATTAATTTTCATCGATGGCCGAAGAAAAACTGAAGATCAAAATTTCTTCTTGAAATCTCATCATTTCATTATATCGTTGATGATAGCATTTTTAAATACGGTCATAAATCCGGTTTTGTACGGCGTCTTATCGGACAATTTTCGATTGTGTTTCGTAAAGATGTGCAAGAGGAAGGATAACGATAAAATGGATATAATCAAGGACAACGCGACTCCCAGCAGCGGCAGAAATTAAGGATCTTTTAAAGTAACGCGCAAGCACAGTTTGATCAATTCAATTAGCGAAATTCCAAACGATGTAGTTTAAAAGTGGATTTGTAATTTTAGTGCGGTGCAATGAACACATAAAAATATCTGGATGTGACGCAAATCGTGCTATTAAGTATTAGGATTGTATTGCACGTGTAATCTTACGGACCAATATAGAATTTAATTATTTTAGGTGCGTTATTTATGGATGTTTCAGTGCGAATATTGATGCTTTTTATTTAATTAATTTTGTGTGAACTTTTTTTACTCTTATTTAAACAAATTATAAATAGAATATTAGATCAACGACAGTACTCCATAGAAAGAGTTCAAGAATTCAATCCTAATTTTATTGTAAAATACAACATTTCTTTTGATAGAAATATTTACCTGAATTTTTGACACTTTTAATATTTTTTCGAAAGATTTGTATTTTTACATATTTTCTGTAATACAATTTCATTGTGATATAATACACTTAAGTTCTTGATAAATAAGTACTTTTGTAACATTCCTTTACTTAGCTGTATTAAAAATATTAAATTCCTATTAATCAATTATATTAAAATTTGCGTATATGTAACCATAAATGTATTATGCAATGCTGTTGACTGTTGGTAAAAAATATGAACGTATACTTACCGCCATTACAATTAGTAGTTACTAATTATAATTATAAGCGAAGTGATCTCATATACATATAATATTACATATAAAATTTTATACAATGTATTATTTTACTTGGAACTGATAAGTAGAAATAGAATAAATGTATTTAATAAATGAATTTTATATTGTTTCTTTTATTTAGTATTAGAATCCTTAGTTGAAATTACTGATAGATTAGAAGTAGTAAGGTTCCAGTGAGACCTTATATCATATATATATATATACAGGTCCTGCATCCATTCTCCGTTCTTCCATTTCTCATTTCCTGTTACAATTAGAAATTTCTATCAAAGGCAGCGTTTAACTAGAGATAAATGAGCATTTCAAGAAATTATTTTTGAATATACAGGTGTCCCGAAAAAGACCTGAGTGGTCATGTGCCATTTTTTTTAATGGGACACCTAGTATCTGTTTGCATAGTTCGAAGTGTTTTGGGGGTATCTATTGATATCTAACTTTTTTTTGAATTTGATTCATGCATTCCGCTATAATTAGCGATTACTTCAAAAAACTAAATTTTTCGTACTACCTTTAAAGAAATCGCTGCGGCTACAAATATTAAATGTAAGAGTAATTATTTGACATATCTTTTAGCAAGGGTTGACGGATGCTTCAGACAAAGTTTTGTGTCATTGCAATATACAGGGTGTTTAAAATTCATTACGAGATTACGAGAAATTCATCTTCATTTTACTCATTTTTTTTTCAAATGGAACACCCTGTATATTTTTACGTGAATATTTGTAGAATTCAATTCTGAAGATTTTTCATATAACGATCATATGGCTATCTTTAGCCGTTTATTAAAATAACGCCAACATTCTTATTTGTAACATTTAAATTATTAATAAAATAAATAAGTATGAATAAACACATAACTAATTTTACAAAAAGTTTTCAAAATGTCTTCCATTTCTATTTAAACAAACACGAACACGATTTTTAAAAGAATTTTCCACTCTTGTTAGTATATCGGCTGTAATAATTTAAAACGCATTTCGAATACGTTCATGCATATTTTCTACAGTAGTTGGTAGTTCCCGATAAACAATGCCCTTTATATGTCCCCACATCTCCATTTTAGTGAGATCGGGTGATCTTGCTGGCCATTGCTGCGGTCCACCTCTCGCTAACCACTTATTTGG
>JAFFZR010027632.1:0-23297 GCA_018397195.1 Lethrus apterus | reverse complement strand
TCTACGAAAACTCACGAGAAAATCACAGAGGAACGTAAAAACTAGCGCTTTCAAACACGTTAAATGACAGATGACAGAGCATAAATACAATAAGCAGTATGGGTAGCAGTAAAACAAAAAATACACTATTTTTATGACGTATGTGGTCACGTGGTGGTCACTTCCAGTTGCTCACTCTGTACGAAGAAATATTCAAACAAGTACAATTTTTAAAATGTTAGATTGGGTTTGCTCCGTAATTACAATTCAAAAGTAAAAAGTACAGTTTTTAAATTTTGGGTTTGGTTCGTTCCGTAATTAAAATTCATAAAATTCAAAAGGTAGGTGCTCTTTTAAAAGTGTTAATACTCCTATACGGTATCATTGGCAACACTGTACTAACGGGTGTCAAAGTCGAGGCGCTGCCTTACAAAATTTTAAAATACGCGGGGTAATTTGCGTCTGCAGCTCCACTAAATGAAGATAAACAAAGCTCTAATACGTACAAATACATTACGGTAAAAAAGTCCCCCCCCCCTCAGGAAACTGTTGAACGGCTGGAGCTATCGTCATGATAAAAAACACGTCGATTTTTAATTTTTAAGTACAAAATGTTGGTGTTGTCAAAATTTCAATTCAACTTTCTTATTTTAAACAGAACACTCTGTATATTTTTGCTACATATCTTGTTACTTTTCAAATTAAAGTTGAACATATGCGGTATCGTTGGATTCGTCTCTCCGTTATCTTTCCAAAAACGTCAAAATATACAGGGCGCCCCTTTAAAAAAAAGAAAGTTGACATCGCTTCCGGTTTCAACAGAAGTGGAATTGAATTTTTGACAACACCACCATTATGTACGTAAAAATTAAAAATCGACCTGTTTTTTCTCAATACGATAGCTCCAACCGTTCAAAAGTTAGAAGCGGATCGTACTGTATATACTTACATAAAACGAAATATTCAAATAAATATGAAGGTTTTTATTTGAATATGCCACGTAATCAAATTACCAATCTTAGCTAATTTTTTATTACATTAATATAAGAATTGTGCTTTATGCTTGCATTAGCGCTACAATTAGCTTATTTATCAGCGTGTTGAGCAGTGTCGTAGAGAGCATATTTTGCGCCGGAGGCAAGTCGTAAAATTAAACTGTAATAATAAGACGACGGCGCACCCTCATTTAACGAGCGTAAAAGTATGCGATTTCTAATAGTTTGCTTCTCATACTTTACAATAGCCAAGATTTTGATTAGAATATTAGGAAGAAAATGCAAAAGAAGTGAATTAAAAGAATTAATAAGAAACAACTAATAAAGAAAATTGTAAATTTAGACAGTTTATTATGTAGTATAATTAACAACAAATTAACAAGAAAAAACTCCAAAGAAAAACTTAATTTTTCCTTTCTAATTTCAGTTTTTCTCATCTTTTATTGTATTAATATTTATTCCAAATTCAGATAATTTAATTTGCTCGAATTTGTCTAAGACGGTGGCTATAAATATTGATAAATGGAAACCAACACCCAAAAGTTGTATTCATTTATATTTATCAGATATTTTGTTTTCTATTTCTTGGCGTTGTTCCAAGAAAAAATGTGAACTTGGACTTGAAATTAAACAAATTTTAAGTTGTTGTGTAAATTCCAGTTTAATAATTTCTTGGTTGTTTTCTATGCTCAGTAACTTGTTAGTGTATAAATTATTTTTTGTTTCAAATTCGTCCTTTAAGCCCTGATCCTGATCTGGCGGGAGGGTGAGAGGGAATATAGAGGAAAAACATAAGATTAAAATGAAAAATTTTAAATTTAAAGATTTCCGATTTAAACGGAAACACAACATACTTTTTACAAATTTCCCATGATTACTTGCAACATGTACACCTTTGATGAACAAATTATTTAATTCATCGAGTCACTTTCAAAAATTAATTAGATCGCAATGCGATAAAACCATTACATCACTTTCACAATTAGGCAACTTTAAATTTCAATTCTATTGATACATATTTGTACATACGCGAAGATACACATTACAGACGAAAAAAACGAAGATCTTAAATTATGCAACATCGAGATATTCATAGCGGACGAATCCGGGCCATCGAGGGTACCTTGAGGACTTCGAAATGGTCGCAAGGTCGGGACGAAAGTGTTGCACCTACTACCGTGTGCGTATAAAAGCGCCCATGAGGCGATCATCAATCAGATCTATTTTAGATTTCGATTTACTTACGCAGAAATGAAGGTATGTACGTCAAATTTAAAACGAAATTTAAAAATAAATTTGTAGATTTATTTTGTGTTTTTGATCATTGCGTTGTGCAATGCAGAACCACCCGCACCGAAATACCTACCCGGAGGGCATAGTGCACCCGCATCAAAATACCTACCAGGGGGGTATAGAGCACCCTCTGTACAATATGGTACACCTTCGATCCAACAAAACCTTGATCAATTTGAAGCTCAATATCAACAGCAAATCCCATCCGGACAATTTATTGAAGACACATCTTCTCAGTATGGTGTACCATCAACTTTTATCCCATCGGGACAAAGTAATGGGTACAATCCTTCATTTCAATATAAAGCACCATCAACACATAGACCCTCAATGAAACATGGCTATCCATTCAAACAACAAACGGCGTTAACTCCTATTAAATATGACACACCATCAAACTCCCAACCATCTATTAAATATAGCATTCCAACCCATACATTTTCTCCATCTGCTCAATATGGTACACCATCAAGACAATCTGCTTCAACATATAACGTTCAATCAACCAAATCAATGCAGATTTCATCCTTTCAATATGGTACACCTCAACGTCAATACGGAGCACCACATTATACCAACGATGTATCGGTAAGTCAATAAATTTTGATTGAATTCGCCTCATGCTTCGTTTCAGGAACCTGCCAATTACAATTTCCAATACGACGTTGAAAACCCGGAACGTGGTACCAGTTTCGGTCACGAGGAATCGCGACACGAAGACCAAACTCAAGGTAAGTTCTCGGTCGTATTGCCAGACGGTAGAAGACAGACTGTTGAATATACCGCCGATACCAACGGATTCAAGCCGAAAATTACTTACGAGGAAACTGGCGACCGGTATGGAGGTTACAATAATGGGTATACCGATGGATATTCACATGGTTATTGATATCGGATCGGTTCTTATCGCTCATAGGTTAGTACATTTACGTAACGTGAATGAAATGTTATTTTTTATAAATAAATATATTTATAAATAAATATTGATTTTATTTATGTTAAAATTAATGACCAATTAAATTGTATTTTAATCAACCATCGTCACCCACAAATTTCATAACGTCATAAGTCATAGCATAGTTACCTACCAGATTCTTTGTGCATTTATTTATGTATCAAACCCACGGTTTCTGTAAACCCAATTGTTTCATACACCTTTGTACACCCTGCATCTTTGATGACCTTTGATTGTTAGGTTCGATTATTCCCATTTTTTTTCTAAATTATTCGTGATGAACATTTTTTCCTATTCTTAAAATTTTATAAAATTCGTAGTTTTGTTAAAAAAAATGTATTATGAAAATGAGAAACCCAACCCAATTTAAAGTCACAAACCCAATGTTTTGGGATTTGGAACTGATTAGATTGGTTAGGTATTAGGTTGGGTATTTTTAATGGGTTAATTAAAAATATTTGTTAAATTTATAAAACATTTACCTCTGAAATTTATTTTGAACTTTATTATGAAAATGAGAAACCCAACCCAATTTAAAGTCACAAACGCAATGTTTTGGAATTTGGAACTGATCAGGTTGGTTAGGTATTGGGTTAGGTATTTTTTGGAACTGATTAGGTTGGTTAGGTATTAGGTTGGGTATTTTTATGGATTAATTAAAAAAAATGTAAAATTTATAAAACATTTACTTCTGAAATTTATTTTGAAAAATATTATGAATATGAGAAACCCAATCCAATTTAAAGTCACAAACGCAATGTTTTGGGGATTTGGAACTGATTAGGTTGGTTAGGTATTAGGTTAGGTATTTTTTGGAACTGATTAGTTTGGTTAGGTATTAGGTTGGGTATTTTTAATGGATTAATCACAATTGTCAAATTTATAAAACACTTACCTCTGAAATTTATTATGAATTTGAGAAACCCAACCCAATTTAAAGTCATAAACCCAATGTTTTGGGGATTTGGAACTGATTAGGTTGGTTACGTATTAGGTTGGGTATTTTTTGGTATTGATTAGTTTGGTTAGGTATTTTTTATGGATTAATTTAAACAAAAATTGTCAAATTTATAAAACACTTACCTCTGAAATTAATTATGAATTTGAGAAACCCAACTGATTGGGTTGGCTAGGTATTAGGTTAGGTAGTTTTGGAACTGATTAGTTTGGTTACGTATTAGGTTGGGTATTTTTTAATGGATTAACTAAAAAAATTTGTAAAATTTGTAAAACATTTACCTCTGAATTTTATTTTGAAATTTATTATGCAAACGAGAAACCCAACCCAATTTAAAGTCACAAACCCAATGGTTAGAGGATTTGGAACTGATTAGGTTGGGTATTTTTTATGCATTAATTAAAAAAAATTGACAAATTTATAAAACACTTACCTCTGAAATGTTGGTTGAAATGGCCTGATTTACTAATTTGATTTATTTTGTCTATAAGGCAATTCAGTCGCTTCTTGTTATTAAAATACCCAACTTTGAAAAATGTACAAACCCAAAATATAACAAACAAAAATTGAAATTTAGCATCAAATTAATTAATTCGTTTTTTTCTGAATTAAACATTTTCAAACGTTTTTGGGTTTTAGGTTTGATTGGCTTTTATTTACGTTGGCCGGTAAATTCAAAATTGCAAAAATTATATGCTTGAAACATTTTTGATAGTCTTAAGAAATTTACTGTTTTCAAATGTTGTTGTTTTGTCTTATCTCTCCAGCAGAAAGCAGGTACCTAATATTTGTCAATGAAAAAACATCAATGGAGTGCGTCTTGCACTATAGAGTCCCTCAAAGCCATGCCCAATACTATTTTTAATCTTTATAAGTAAATGTATATGAAAAAACGATAATTAAGATCAAAAACACAATCAGAAGGAATAAAAAAAAAAAAAAAAAAAAAAAAAAAAAGAAAAAAAAAAAAAAAAAAAAAAAAACAGAAAACTCTGGACCTAAAAGGCCTACTAAAAGCTTCATATATATATAAAGCTAGATTAAGAAAATATTAAGAAAAGATTAAGTAAACTACCAATTTTATGGACAAATTTTATAATAAAATATGAAAATTCCTCGACGTAACCTTCGTTCATTTTACATAATCACAAATTGGACAATTTTTATTCAAATTTCCGTCCACTTAAACTAAAACAATTAGTACCAATTACGTCCAAAACGCACATGCGACAATTGACAAATCAATTTCACTTTTTTTCCCCATTGTTTTGCAACGAAAAACAAAAGATCCCTTGTACCGCCGTGCACCTCGACTTGAATGTCTCACTTGTTCGACACGTAAAACGAAGAACTCACGAGGTCCTTACATACATTAAAAAAAAAAAACGTCACATGTTTCTTCGTATATATAAGTGACCCGCGTTTAATTCTTTAGTATGCAGACACGGTTCGAAAAAATGTTAAAAATGAACGTGAGTTAATTTTGATTTTAGGAAATAATTTAATTCATTTTTTTTTCAGGTTATTTGTGTTTTTGTTTTGGTTGGTTTTGCAACAGCGAAGCCCGGATTCAACGGTGCGTTTGGAAATCAATTCGTTCCAAACGTACTGACGTCACCTGATTACGCACTGGCCGTTAACAATTTGAATGAAGTCGGTTTGATCAGTTCGGATTTTGGTAACGCCAATTTTGGGAGATACCGGGTAAGTGAATGCAATTTTATAAATGAAATTGAAACAAATTGAAAATTTTAGGAACCCTCCAATTATCACCACAAGTATGACGTGGACGCACCTGAATATGGTGTTCAGCAAGGGCACGAAGAAATCAGACAGGGTGATGTAACCCAAGGCAGATATTATGTGCTGTTGCCGGACGGTCGACGACAAATTGTTGAATACACCGCTGGCCCCGATGGTTACAAACCAAGAATTAGATACGAACCAGCCGGTGGTTACAACGATGGTTACAACGGTGGTTACAACCAATACAGAAATGTATATCCAAACAATCATTACTGAAAGTTTAAATAAAAGAAATTAATTTGTGTGTAATTTTTTTTTTATTTTGGAGTTTCCTTTTTTTTTTGTATGAAACCGTCTAAATAAACACGTGTAACAAATTAAAGGAACCGTTGTTTAAAAGGGATCGGCGTCGGTTTCGTTGGTTAATAATTCAAACACCATTTTGGTACCGAGAGTTATTTTATTACAATTACAATTACAATTAACTAAATTTTTCTTCAGTCCGTCGACTTCGTTCTTAAGGTGTCAGCATGGCACGCGTTGAGTGTAAAGTCCGTTTCAACGTCCTGTTTGCTTGTCGGTGTATTTTTCGGTTCATTGTCTTGTCATTTGTACTTGTCAGCGTCTTATCCCAATTTACACTGCAATGTCATCACAGTTGCGTTAAAAGCGTATTTTTCAAATTATTTTAAAAAAAAAATTTCTAAGTGACCAATTAAGCGAAAATTTTTCAGATGTTTCTAGCTTTACAAGCGCTTTGATTAAAATGTACATCTAATAGGATATCTCTTGGTTTGTTGCGTTTTTTTTTGCATTTTTTTCCCCAACCTTCCAGCAAAACATTCCTCTCTCTATCGTTCTTTTAGTCTAACACATTTCCATCCTTATCCTCGTAACATCTGATACTTTTTTGTTTATCTGTAGATCTGCGTTTGTGATCAAATTCAAATAACTACAATTTGCGATTTTCTTTATTTATAAACAATAAATTATATACATTTCATTTACGTGGCGTAAATGTACTGACCAATAAGAAGAGTTCCGCCGTTAATAACCACGTTAATATCCACCATTGCTATATCCATTATTGTAACCTCCATACCCGTTGCCAGTTTCCTCGTAGGTGATTTTCGGCTTGAATCCGTTGGCATCGGCGGTATATTCGACAATCTGTCGCCTACCGTCTGGCAACACGACCGAGAATTTACCTTGGGTTTGGTCTTCGTGGCGCGATTCTTCATGACCGAAATCGGCACCAAGTTCCGTGTCTTTAACGTCGTATTGGAAACTGTAATTCGCGGGTTCCTGAAACAAAAAAATGAAGCGAATTCAATGGTAATGATGTTGACTTACTGATAAGTCCTCGGTATGTTGTGGTGCTCCATACTGACGTTCAACCATGTGTGAGTCATATGGTTGAGGTGTTCCATATTGGGATGATGGAATATGCATTGATTTTGTTGATGGAGCGTTATATGTTGAAACAGATGGTGAACCATATTGAGGGTTCACTATATGGGTTGGAATGCTGTATTTAGTAGATGGTTGGTAGTTTGATGGTGTGTCATATTTAATAGGACTTATCGCTGTTTGTTGTACGAATGGAACACCATATTTCACAGAGGGTGTATATGTTGGTGCACCATACTGAGATGAAGGTTTATCTTCAATAGATTTTTCAGATGGAAATTGTTGGTATTGGTGTTCATGATCATGGCTGTTTTTTTGGATCGATGGTATACCATATTGAGCTTGGGGTAGACCATATTCTCCCGGTAGGTATTTCGGTGCGGGTGGTTCCGCGCTGCTCAACGCAACGGCCAAAAGCACAAAGTAAATCTGCAAATATATTTTTAAATCGCACCTTAAATTTGACGTACGTACCTTCATCTCTGTGGAAGTGTCGTCAATCGAATTCTGAAATAGATCTGATTGATGATCGTCTCGTGAGATGCTTTTATACACACATGACGGTGGGTGCAAATACACTTTCATTTCGACCTTGCGACCGTTTCGAAATCGTCACGGTATCGTTCCAGACGCGTTTAATTGGCTCGGTTTGGTCCGCTATTGATGAGTTCTTAATCGGGCGACGCGTCTTACATAATTTTGGATCTTCGTTTTCATCAGTTGATAGAATTTTCTTCATGTTTAAACTTGAATAATTGTGATCGTTATGTAATTGATTTATAACGATGAAAATAATTTCTGAAAATTTCTTTATCATATATGGTTGGATGGAGTGGTTTTTTAAACAAAATTTGATAGTGAATTTAATTTGTCCTCTTAATAGCTTTTCCTGTAAATGATAGCTTTAGCGGTTTTGTAGCTACATAATAATAATTAATTAATAATAAGCTCATACAAAATACTTATTTATAAGATAAAATTCTTATCAAAAAGAAAGGTTTGTGATGCACAAAAATGTATGCATACGACATTGCTTATTATAAGATGTTAACACTGCCTGGATGAATAGGTCAAAGTAAAGGGCGGAACCCGAGTAGTTTGCAAGAACTACTTGGTTTCCGCCCTTCACCCCATTAGAAAATTAATTCAAATATTATAAAAATCAATTTTTTAATTTTTGTAAATATATTTGTCTAAGACTGATGAACTATTCACGAAAAAAAATTATCGTCAAGATGTTATCATCGCAACAGAAAGAATACGTTAAAGTTCCTTCGCCTTCGCTCCGCCCTTCGTCCCATTAGAAAATAAAAAGAATGAATTCGGAAAATTATAAATTTTTTTTTATTTTTGTAAATATTTGTTCAAACTGCCAGACGAGTCATGAAAAAAAAGCAAGATGTTAACAATGTCTGGCTGAATACGTCAAAGCGAAGGACGGAGCCCGAGTAGTCTCTAAGAACTACTCGGATTCCGCCCTTCGCCCCATTAGAAAATAAAAAAGTGATTCAAAAATTATAAAAATCAATTTTTTAATTTTTCGCCCTTCGCTATTAGAAAATAAAAAAATATACATTGAAAAATTATAAAAATCTATTTCTTAATTTTTGTAATATGTGTGTCCAAGACTGTTATCATTGCAACAGAGAGAATACGTTAAAATGAGGAGCTGAGAGCGGGTAGTCTCCAAGAACTACTCGGGCTCCGCCCTTCGTCCCAATAGAAAATAAAAAGAATTAATTCGAAAATTATAATTTTTTTTTATTTTTGTAATATATGGTTGTCCAAAACTGAAATTTCTCCAGATTTTCGCTATTTTTATGTAGTTCTTCTCAAATCTGTTGCATCTTTACTGTTAGTCCTTGAATCATTGTGCTCTGTGTTTCCACAATTTTTATTAATTTTTCGATATTTTTTACTTCCCCTTTGTGGTGTTCTTGTTGTTCTTTGACTTTTCTTAAAACCTGCTTCTTTGTTTAGAGATGATTTTTATTTCTTTCTCCTTCATCTGTTATATAGGATATTGCTGTAATATTTGTTTATTGTTTTCATTTAATTAGTTTTATTTTTAATAATTTCGCTCCTGCATACTATATATATAATTACTTGTATTGTAATAAGATTTAAATATAGGAGGATGTAAAATGAAACAAATGAATTATAAAATAAATAAATATATTAAACTAACTAAATTATTTACAGGTTTGATTTGTACTTTTAAAAATTAAATAATTAATAATAATCTATAATTATATACGCGAATGTTTATGTATTCCAATTAGCGTTGAGTATTTTCACTCACTTGCAACTAATCGGAACACAAATACACTCGGGGAACATTTCCGAAGCACAAACCAACTGGCAGCAGTTCTTCGCGGTTTTGTTTGTTTCGGAAAGGTGAGTCACAATACGACTTGTGTTACTAAGTTGCGTTAAAAGTATTATAGGTAAAATTATTAATAAAAACTTTTTTCTATAAAAACCAAAATGTATACAACTCCCTCGTTGACAGAAATAAAAATTACAATTTTTGGACACTAAACGTAGCCCTAATACAAAGATATTAAATGTAGCTTTCAAACCTAAAATTATATACCTCCATTTTAATTTAAAAGAAAATTTATAATAATTAATCCTTCATGGTTGAAATAACTAAATTAATCTTTCAATGATAACTAATCATATTAGAAAAATGAGAGAAAACTTATTTATCCTAATTTTAATCATTAGCACGGTTAGTACAATTAGTACCCGACCTGTCCTTTTGTTATGACGAGCATCATTATTCACTGGACACCTACGTTGCTCTGGACTAGAATTAATTACTTCAATGGATTGAGGACCCAATTCCTGCCACAATTCTTCGAAATTAAGTCTTTCGGTGTCCAGGTTATTATGAAAACACACATCCTGTTTACTTGAAAAAACATTTAAATTACTTTGTTAAGTATCATAATTAATTATTATATTCGTACTAAATAACACAGCAATATGTACCGTCGGTACTCATTTTAATTTCTTATACTTCCGTACCAAAAGAAGAAAAATGAAATAAATGAAATTTCAAACATCCTTGAGGCATATTTAGGAACTCTTACACGCAAAGCCTTTTTAAGGCATCTATAACATGCATTTAGAATAAAAATTGAAGTTTACAATTCGAGTAGTTTTCAAACAATAAATTCTAAAGAAATAACTAAAAAAAAATTATTAATTAAAAAACAAAATACAAAATTAAAAATTTTTTTTTAAAATGCGAGTGAAAATATATTTGACGTATGGAATCGAAAAATTAATACTATAAACGAGCGCTCCAATTAATTCAACGGAGATGGGCGCCCAAACATTCGACAAGTTACATATTAAAGCAAGGTCGACGTGAAAGTGCGAAAAATTAATCACACCCACTACGCCATGTCCAGTATAAAAGATGATCTTCGAAATTTTACAACCAGATCTAATCACAACTTGATTAAACAACTAACGAAATGAAGGTACGTTTAAAATTGTGTTTATTTATATATAATTTTACGAAGAAATGTTTCAGGTCGCTATATTAGTGCTTTTTGGTGTTGGTGTGGTTTTGAGCGAACCACCAGTTCCAACGAATAAATACCTTCCAAGCGTTTCCTCCCCATCTTCACAGTATGAAGTATCATCAATAAATCCATCATTTCACGACGAAGCCGTAGAAACAAACAGTGCACAATATTTCCCAGAACATGGTGTGTCATCAAAAAATCCTGTTTCATCAATTACTCGTGCTTTAATTACACCAAACGCTCAATACGGGGCGCCGTCAACCAAATATGGCACACCATCTTCGAGGAATTACTTACCTCCAGTTACAAGTTTCCAACGAGGTACCTATGGCACACCATCGTTTGCATCAAATACCAACAATCATTTTTTGCTAAATGCCAATTTTGCCCAACAACCAGCTACGAAATATAACGCACCTTCGAGGCATTTACCCACTTACAATAACCAACTCTCGATCAAATCCTTCCAACAAAGCATACCATCACGAACCTATGGCACACCATCTTTTGAAAACGATGTTATGATCGCACCAAATACCTATTTATCTAAATCCTCTCCAGTTTCTTCGCAATCAAACACAAAATATGATGCACCAAGAAGTTATCTTCCTCCCAATGGACTTAACAAAAATTATCAAGAGGTGCGTATAAAAGATATCAATTATTGTTTTTTGTCAATTTATAATTTAGGAACCCGCCAACTACGATTTTAAATACGACGTGCAAGATCACGAAACCAATTTTGGGCACGAAGAGGAACGTCACGGTGACGAAGCCCAAGGTAAATTTTACGTCCAACTTCCAGACGGCAAAAGACAAATTGTCGAATATACGGCAGATCAAGACGGTTTTAAACCGAAAATCTCGTACGAAGAGGTCACCAATGGACGTTCTGGATATTACGGTGGATATAAAAATGGCGAATATACCCAGGGCGGAGCCGAAAATGGTGGATATCAATATTAAAATGTCGACGATGGAACACGAGAATTGTTTATATTTGGTGTAATTAATTTATATTATTTTGCATCAATGCCATATTTATAGATGTAACTTCTGAAAAATAATAAAGATATAATAATTATAATTAATTATGTCTAGTATAATTTTTATAGATCGTTCATGGAATGGGTCCTTTTAAAATAAATACGAACTGTAATTCAACAAAAGTTGCTAAACTGGTTAGATTTTCAATAAATAATTTTTTTTTGAAAATTTAATTACGGACCTGATAGTTGTTTATCGTGTCCTTTTGGACGCTAGCGCAACAATCCAAGACCAAAACAAAGGCCTAGACAAATCAACACTATTTTAGACGGTTGCATGATAGGCAAGAACGCGGCACGTAAACTAAATTATTGACACTTTTATTCAAGTACAGTATATTAATAAGAAGTCTACAAAAAACTGTCGTGAGTTGGTGGCAGCAAGAAAAAAAATTGCGGAACTTGTTTTGATCAGCTTTGAACAATCTTGAACGGCTTTTGAACAAGGCTGATCAAAGTTGATCAAAATATGTTCAAAGCCATTCAGAACTGTTCAACTGATTCTGGGTTCATCGAGGAGTGCCGTACTTAAAATTATCTCTTGATTTTTTGTTTGAATATATTTGATATAGAAACGTCATTTTTGCGAATTATCACTTGTTGCGCTAATTAAAAAAACTAATTAATTAAAAATAACGGTGGATAAAACTCCTTTATTGATATGCTTGACATTTGTGCGAAATTTGAATCATTTAAATCTTCAATTAATTTTGATCGTATAGAATTTTCTATTATTACGGGCCTTGCAGTTTTGAGCCAGAAAATGCATGTAGTTTTACTTAAGAGCCCGCTGGATGATGTCAATGTCATTTAACACAACTTTAGGATAGCGATTGAAAAAAGTAGTATATAAACTAATTAACTTACACTTTTATTAATTTTCTGCGAAAAAATATTACGAATGTTCAATAAGCTAGATTGTAACGAAAATGTTGTGATTTGTAGAAAAAAATTTGTGCGAAATTTGAATCGTTTAAATCTTTTTGATCGCATAGAATTTTCTATTACGGCCCTTGCAGTTTTTAGTCAGAAAATGCATGTAGTTTTACTTAAGAGTCCGCTGTATGAAGTCAACGTCATTTAAGACAACTTTATGATAGTGATTAGAAAAAAAACGTAGTATATAATTTACTTACACTTTTATCAACTTTCTGTAAGAAAAATATTACATATGCCCAATAAGCTCGATTGTAACGAAAATGTTGTGATTTGTAGAAAAAAATTTGTGCGAAATTTGAATCGTTTAAATCTTGAATTAATTTTGATCGTATAGAATTTTCTAATACGGGCCTTGCAGTTTTGTGCCAGAAAATGCATGTAGTTATACTTAAGAGGCCGCTGGATAAAGTCAACGTTATTTAAGACAACTTTATGATAGTGATTGAAAAAAAAACGTAGTATATAAATTAATTAACATACACTTTTATTAATTTTCTGCGAGAAAAATATTACAAATGATCAATTCGATTGTAATGAAAATGTTGCGATTTGTGAAAAACTCCACACTAAATTGTTTAGCGAAATCTTAAGGATAGAGACTTTACAGGGACGGGACGTTGTAAAAATAATTTGGGTTCGGTTGTGTTTTGTTCTGTATGGCTGGGTTGGGTTGTGTAAAATAGGATATTTTTTCGATATTATATTTATTCATGTAATTATAAATTTAAAAAAAAACTAAAACACAAACTTTATTGGCAAATATTATGAAATGTGTAGTTACTTGCACCCAGGCAGACTCTCTGTCTTCTCTTCTTCTTTATATGCCCTCACACCTGTTTGTCATTTTTTAGAGCCTTCACCTCTACTAGTTACTGTCATTTCTTATTTTTCTCTTCGCCCTTATTTGTCCTCCCTTTTCCTTTATCTTCTTGACTCTTTGTCTTCCGCTGACGTTTGAGTTTATCCCATGATGCTAAACCCCTTCAAATTAACAAAAATTCCATGCTCTCCTACGCCTTATTTTCTCAGCCCTTTGTTATTCCAAAATGACCTTTTAAACCTTAAGCCAATCTTCCATCTGACCCTCCGCTTTATCCGCATTTCTCCGCTGCCGTTTCAACTAATCCCATCCCATTTGTGAAATTTAAAAAAATACAAGTTTGTTAAATTTTCAAATAAACTCTAACAATCTTCAAGATTTTTCTTCCAGTGTGGTAAATTTTACTTACGAATTGTATGACCAATTGGTCTTATCTAACTCTCTCTTCGTCTTTATTTTGCCCTTTACCTTCTTGACTCTTTGTCCTCCGCTGACCTTTCAGTTAATCCCATGATGCTAAACCCTTCCAATTGCCCCAAATTTACCTTCTCTCCTACGCCCTATTTTCTAGCCCTCAGTTATTCCAAAATGACTCCTTAAACCTTAAGCCCATTTTTCTTTTTTAATTTCTGCATTCATCAGGCGTATGAAACACAACGTTTTACTGAAACGAATAAGGAATTTATTGAAAAGAAAGAAGGACATTTTGAAGATGTTGGTTCAATATTATAAAGAACAAACAAAGAAATGGGTCATAAACACCTTACTGGACACTATATAGAAAGCGATGAAAATTCAGAATAGGAGCAAGTAGCAAGAGCAAGTACCACAGTACGAAAGTCATACATGAGAAAATGGCAAAATAATTATTAAATGTGGTGGCAAAAATTTATGAAAAAAAATGGAAAAAATATATGCTAGTTAAGAACCTATGCTCGAGAGGAATCGAATTCCTGAAAAATGAAAAACTATAATAATACATCATTTACATAAGAACGGGTCAAAATTGGATAGCAAGAACTACCAAGGAATTGCGTTGAACCAAGTAGTGAAAAAAAAAAATATAGACCAGGAGGCAGTAGGTGTATGTGAGAGGAAAGATTAATGAGTGGAGAAAAAGGTTTACAATAAATTTGGAATAGTTGGAATAGTGAAAACCTAAAGGATAAAGTGAATAGGACACATTACAAGAACGAAAGTGTAATGAATGGCCAAAGAAGTTTTCGAGGAGAGTATGGGAGAAGCAAGGAGAAGAAGAAACCGAGGAAGAAATTTGCATAGGAAGTGAATGAAGACCTAAGGTTGCAAGGAATGGAAGCTTAGAAAAATACTGTAAATCAAGCCCTTTGCCATCAAGGCTTGTTAAGCTTTAACAGCTTTAAATTAAAAAAAAAAGAAAACAAAAAATTGTATGCATCATTTATTTATAAAAATATAGAGGTACATTATTGCTTCGCTCTTCGTACTAGTCTAGTTTGCATATAAATATGGCATAAATAAATTAACGTGTGCACAAAACCAACTCTACTGACCCGAAATGCCACCACATATCTGGTTTATGTACAATTATTTACGGCCGGTTTTGCGCACCAATCAAAATCCATATGCGTTACCGTTTTCATTATGAAATAATACTAAAACATTTGTAAAGCTGTTCGCGACCATCTGGTCGATAAGGTACGTAAATTATACGAATGAATGGTTGGGGTGTGAAAGAAGGGAAAATTTAACAAGAGAACCTAAGTAATTTTAATATTGGTATCCGCCTGCTCCGCCTTGTTGAGCAGCGGCTCCGCCTTGGTAACCACCTGCTTGGTTCCCACCAGCCGCTCCTTGGTATCCACCGGCTTGGTAACCACCAGCTTGGTAACCACCAGCTTGGTATCCACCAGCTTGTTGACCTCCGCGCGATAGTTGCTCGTACGATACTTTTGGCTTGTATCCTTCGTTATCGGCGGTATATTCGACGGTTTGACGTCTTCCATCGGGAAGAAGGACGTAGTATTTTCCACGGGTGTCATCGCCGTGACGTTCCTCTTCGTGACCGAAATCGTTACCTGAATAGGCATCTTGGACGTCGTACTTGAATTGATAATTTGCTGGCTCCTGGACGAAAATGAAACATAAACATGAATAAAAGAATTTAATGACTAGAAGGTTGCCTAAAAGTCTTTCATAAAATAAAATTTAAGATACTTGAAGATGTGCTTCATAAATCGAATGTTGATTGAAGAAAGTAAGGTTTTAGATGATGATGATATGAAAATGAAAACAAACATAATTCAGATTTAAACGATAAATGAATTTTAATTTTAGTTCTGAAATGACGTTATATTTGCCAACTGGGAAGCTAGAATATTTAAACTAACAACGATCTCGTAAGCCTATGAATTACATAAAAATTCGAACGCACCGATTTGGCGTCGTATCCTCCTGCGCCTTGATATCCACCCGCTAGACCGGCGCCTCCGCCAATTCCACCGGGTGCGCCGTATTGAGTGCTCGGTCTTGGTGCGCCGTATTGGGAGTCCGGTTTTGGTGCACCGTATTGTACACCCGGTCTTGGTGCACCGTATTGGATACCCGGTCTGCCAACTTGCCCAAAGGACGGGGCGCCGTAATTCGTGGAGGGGCTTGGTGGTCCGTATTGACCCGAAGGCCCCTGACTACCGGGAAGGTAAATGTTGCTTGGAGGTTCGGCGCACGCCATCGCGACAATTGTCAAAATAAAAACTGAAACCTGAAATCGTCTATGTTAGAAATTTGTAAAAAATACTAATTTTTAAAAATACAAACTCCAAGATTTTTCTTTTTCTGGTTATTTACGAAGCATCATGGTTACATTTTATTTGTTAGTTGCATATAGACTGACATAATCATCACGAATTGGTCTTATTTAACTCTCAGCAATTGTTTAATTTTAAGAAACTCAACCCAATTCCTAGTTTTAGAATGAAAAGTATCAATGAAATTAAATTGAGTTTTCTTGTTTAATTTGCATAATATTGAATAGGTTTACACTGACTTCAAATGACCCCAAACACCTCTAAATGACCGCAAATATTTTCAAAATTAGAAATTGTTTTTCGTTTTTTTTTTGTTTGAGTAAACAAGGAATAATGAACAATTTATTATTATTATTATTAGATCTACATATAACTAACTCCAATTAAACTTATGAAATGTTAACCAACTATCAGGGATTTCGTTTAACTCTAACTTAACTCTATTCATTTTAGATTTGATTTTTATAACAAATTAGAATTAAATATAAAAACCGATTTGATATGTCGTTCGTTTAAAATCATCAATTCAAAATTAACTCCTTATTATCGGAGTTAATTAATCCATTAATGGAGACTGAGTTGATAATTCTCTGTCAATTCTATCAAATATGGACTTTATTTAACAGAAAAAAAATCAATTTCGAATTTTGAAATTGAAGTCGATGGCAGATCATGCAAAGTTATTCCTACAAAACACTCTCAACTAATTCCAACTCAAAGTAATAAATTTTCTCCATAATTGAGAATTGGATTTTCATAATTTCCAGGTTCCCCTTTATATTTATTAACAAAAACACGACCAACTAATTTGACGTAAACATACCTAATTCATAAAGAATTTCTTTCAACTTTAATCAAACTAATTCTCACATTGAGAAATGACACTTTGGAGAAAATTTGAAGCAAGTCATTAAAAAATTACTTATAGACTTAGACCTAACTCCAAACAAAGTCTACATTTTTAAAGATTTATCATTTTACCAACTAATTGGCTAAAATACTCATAATTTAATTCTAAAGAACTAATTCCCAGTTTCCAAATTGTGTTTTCGCGATTTATTCATTAATAATTCATTCGATTACAAAAATCAGGGTTTTTTTGTAGAAAATGGACGAGGGATGGGTTCGCTCTGTAATAAAAAATACACGAATCCAACCCAACCTCAAAGAAATCTGTTTTCCTTCATTTTTATTACGGAGCGAACCCAATTTAACATTTGTCACGAAAATTTATGCATTTATGCGTTGGGTTTCATTTTATTCTTTAATAAAACTTTTTAAAAATGTTTTTTAATGAAAAGACAAATAATTCTATGGGTTGGATTGGGTTTGCTCCTCAATAAAAATTGAAGCCATGCAACACAGAAATTTTGTGATTTTCGTTGTTTCTGTTTTATAATAAATAAAAAAATTTCTAATCCACTGAAAGAATAATTTTTTTTTGTTAAATAGTAGGGAATAATTAACCCTCGCCCCCGAGCTGCCCTTCCCAACGAGCATACTAATTCCAATAATCTCAAAAAATTGAAAGAAAACAATGAGAGTTGGATAGTATTCGACATTTTAGATTTTACAACCAGTTGCAATCCCCCCCCAGAGCTGCCCTTTCCAACGAGCATACTAATTCCAATAATCTCAAAAAATTGAAAGAAAACAATAACAGTTGGATAGTATTCGACTTTTTAGATTTTAAAACAAATTGCAATTCCCCCCTAGAACCACTAATTCTAATAATATAGAAACTTTGAAAGAAAACATTGAGAGTTGGATAGTATTCGACTTTATAGATTTTACAAGAAATTGCAATTGTTGAAGGGCAAAGGCTGAAAAAAACTATATGTTTATTGAAATTATTTTTTTTTTTCAAAAATTTGCCTTCATTTTATCAAAATCCCATTTTGAAGTTTTAAAGAAACTTGAAATAAATCAACACAAATTTTCCCAAATTGATTTATTAAAAAGAAATAAAAAAAATTAAATACTTTGTAAAAAGTTTTTCTTACCTTCATGTTAATTTGCACAAAATTACTACCAACTTATAGCCAACGTGATCTGTGTGATGAGACGTTAATCTTCTCCCGACGCTTATATACACAAAATCCGATAGTGGGTGTATTCCCCTAACAAATTATGCTCACTTTCATCTGGAAACCTTGCTACCATCACTCTGCGATGATCCCGACGTCAAGTCGCCACCCATCATCCGTCCTTTTTCTTCGTATGTAAATATGTTGCGTGCGAATAGAGATGATTTACCGATTAGTAGTCGATCGCTTTGTATTTGCGACGCGGTGGGGACCACCTGAATTAATTTCTCATGTATCATTTGACGACTTGTGATGGCAAAAACTAGAACGATTTTAGAATGTTTGGATGCGGGAATTAGTTAATTGTTACGTTTTAAAAATAAATCGCTTACGCTTGAATTTGTACGTATAGAGTAATAAAGAACGCCACTGTTATAAATTTAATTCGATTTGAGTTCTTTGAGAATTTTCGAGTTTCTTGAAAAAATATATCTACATCGTAAAATTTGTAGGCTAGTAGTCGTCCAAAGTGTTTTTAGCACATGATAATTTTTACTGTTTTCTTACGGCTGTTTCTGCGAGATTTGCAAACTTTGTCAAGTTTCTGTAATAATCAGAATTTTTTAAAAACCCTCTTTTTGTTTCTATGCAGATTGTGATTTGACTATTACTTTAAAAAACTGCAAAATTTTTGAGTTCCTGTGAAAACAAAATTTGAATAAACGTAATATCCTGGCTAAGTTCTAAGTCATTTCCACAAATTTCTTATGAAATATGTATTCTATTTTGTTTTCTGTAAGAGATTTTGGACATATTTGTTAAATATATATTTTTCCTCATACTCTCTGTATGAATTCTTTTTTTATGGTTTTTTTTTGCAAAAATAGTCATAGAACTCGTCCTCGAATTCTTATACTTTTTTTGCAAGCAATATTTTTTTTCTGTAAAGTTAACAACGCAAATATTTGAAAATGTTAGCTAGTAAACTATTTTGTAAATTGTAAACTGATTATTTATAAAAGTTTATATTTCTGGAAAAACTGCAAACAGTTTTTTGACTTTCTGCCAAAACTGTAACGCACTTCAACAAATTCTTTTTTGATTTTCTGCGAAGCGCATCATCGTGAACATTTGTTATTATCTTAATGAATGATGATATTTTTCATCTAGTAATTTCCCCATCATAATTTTATAGGTAATATTAGTAGCTTTATATTTATGTAAGAACTACAATAGTTTGGTTTATGCAAAAATGTGTTTTGGACAATAAATTAATTTATTATCGCCTGATGCACGAGCTCCACCTAACGATGAGCGGTTGACGCATCAGGTGGTTGTCTAGTTCGTCGGCTCATAGAGAGATGTAGTTGGGGCACGTCTTAACCACAACGCCCTCATTCCGAGCCTTAGACGCCAGCTTTGTCATTTGTGGATAATTATAATGAATCACTAGCTCAACCTGTATTGATCCTTTTACGTTAGCTGCAGACTAACGTTGGTTTAATATGCTGACTCGACATGCATTGATCGTCTCATACATGAGCTGCACTGATGGCGGGTGTAACCCAGAAACTAACGTTGGTATGCAGATAGTGTGAAAGGATTAATGCTAGTGGTTCATTTTTTAGAAAAATGTATATTTTTGTTTTGTTTATTTTGTTTCTGTAAGACTTGTCATTATTTTCTTTTGATTTTCTATAATTGTTGAATAGTTGAAAAAAGTTTTTTTGACTAAGAAAAATCTTTGGCATCAACTCCTAGCCGTTTATTTTCCTTATTGCGGACTCACTATACTAGTACATCTGCAACATTTATTATTTTGTTTTGTATTATTTCCTCTTTCTTTAAAATTTTGTATTACTAATCTTTTTATATGACTATTTTTAGTTCGTTAATTAATATAATTAATTAATTAATTAATTAATTGTTTTTCCTTATGTCCCCCTTATGATTTTCTATTGGTGTCTTTTTAATAATTTTAGCACTTTTTTATATACATATATATATTTTTTTGATTTTGGGTCAATATATCTCATGCAGGCTATTTTCTTGTTTTTCATTATTTCCTTAAGTTTTTTTGTTTTTATTTCGCACTCACCCGTTATTTATTATTATAATTCCTTATTTTGCAAATACTTGTTGCTTTTGTGTTTTTTTTTCTATAATTGTCTGATATCTCTCTTTCACTGTCCTTTTCTATTATTATTGTCTTATCAGTTCATTGCGTATTTCTTCTTATTTCATCATTTTTTAGTTTATTATTAATAATCTCATAGACGTTTTCTCTTGTTTTTTCAGTTATTAATCATCTTTTTGTCCACTTTTATTTAGTGTTTCCTCTCCATATTTTTCCATAATTCCATATTCCGTCTTTGCCAATTTTTGCATTCCAATCTCCCATAATAATTATTTTGTAATTATCCGTTTATTTCGTGCATACAGGGTGATTCATAACGTACGGAGGAGACTAAAAGGGTAGTAAGAGAAGACCAAAATAAATATGTTTTCTTAGTAAACTTTTGTGAAAAACACAGTAACCAGAACGTTACAGCAAGTCAAAGTTACATCGATTAAAGAACATTCTTTACAAACTATGCTAGTAACTGACTTAATTTAAATTGAAGATACAATGATATTTATTTAACGAAAAATTAAAAAAATAATAAAAATTTAAAAACACAAAAGTAGCAGCTACTGAATTTTATTTTTAAAATGTGTCTATGACAACGAATAAACATTAAACATCCTCATTAATATCAGTGGTATTTAAAAAGTGGGCGTTAAGAATTTTAAACTGATGTAACTTTTTTGTTACTGACCTTTGGTCAAAAGTTTACTAAGAAAAAATATTTATTTTGATCTTATATTAGTCCTTTCAATCTCCTCCGTACGTTATTAATCACACTGTATATTTGCATAATTATTTTCTTTTCTAATTTAAGTCTTGTGACGATTATTCTTGGGTTTATTGCTTTAAACATGTTTATTCTTTTCCCCATTATTTTTGTTTTCCATTTCTTTCATCAAACTCGTACTCTCCCTGTTATTTTTCTCTTTGTGCTTTATTGTCCGGTTGTTTTATTTATTTATTTTTCTTTTCTCTCATTTTTTGATCGTAGTTCGTACGTTCCAACTATTTTAACACATTGGGTATATTTTGACATTTGACAGATTTTGACATTTATCGTGATTTGAAATTTGATACATTTTCATTTTTGACATCTTTAAATGCCAAAAATTAAGATCCCTTGAAACGAATAAAAATTCACTATTCATAAAGAAAGCGAACATAAATGAATTATTCAGTCATTTTTTTTCTAATTTCCTTTAAATTTCCTAATCTAATTAATTTTAATTTAATTAAATTACCGAAAGAAATCACGTCGAAAGGAGTCGTAAATTCTTCACATTTCGTCGAAATGCGTCAGTCCATATCCGAAAAAAAAAATATGAAATGCTTTCGAAATTTACGACTCGGAACAGCCGAGATTCCTTAACATGTCGTTTATTATTCAGTAGTAATCGTACGAGCGCGATGTTTATCCGTCTGGTTACATCAGCGCACATATTGTTACGGCGTAAGGTGTAATTTTATTGAAATACGTCGGTGTTTGTGCGCTCTCGTTCTATGCAAATGGCGATCCTCTCTTTAATCTTTTCGTTTCATGGCGTCTATCGCGGCGTCGTTATGTACACAATCGAAAGAAAATAATTCACAATTTAAAATTAAAAAATCGATTTAATATAAATGTCAAAATTAATCGATTACGCAGAAAGCGCTACCACGTGCAATCCAAGCGTGTAATCCGACTTTACGACGATTCGTATTGTAATTAACGGTAACAATAACCAACCGCCCGCCGCTGAAACTTACGTAAGCGTTATTACATTTTCGTAATAAAAGTGGAACGAAAAATGCGCCCCACGAACCCCGAATGGCGCAATTCAAATTCAAGATAACCGCGTCCGCGGAATCAATTAATGAGTTTTCTTATCTTGGTAGCTGCGCACGGTTCATTGAGCAATGGCGAATTAATTCCATAATAATTGGGAGAAATGTTGCTGATTGAAAAATTAATCGAAAATTGAACATAATTTACGTCATTAGGATTTACTACGAAAGCAACCCATCATGGTGCCAAACCCGGTGGATTTAAAAGATATTCGATCGAATACGATTTCGAGTTCGTGCATTTGAAAAGTTTTTGAAAGCAATTTTTTTTTTTATAATTTATAAGTTTGATCATTTGAAACTTATTCAATTGTTTTGTACTAAAATAACTAATAATAATCATTTTTTAAAATTTTTTTTTTTTATTAATATTTTGATTTATTTTTTATTCATATCTACGTTGGGAAACGCTACCAGGTTGCTTGTCTGAGGTCGTACGTTATACAGGTGTCCCCGGGAAAACGAAACACCCTCAATATCTAAGAAACTAAATTTTTTTCTTAAAATCGCTGAAACACGTAAACTTTAGGTCGATGGGGGACAACTTTTGGCGAAGAAATGATCGCCATATCTTCAACCCCCTAGCCGCAGGGGTGTCAACCCTAAAATTCTTAAATTGCACTAGGGGTTGAGTGATATCTCATTTAAAAGCTTACATAATTTGCATTTCAACGGTGTATCAATTTTTGAAATCCATAGATTCGTTTTCGAGAAATTAGCTTTTCAAGATAACTATGGTACAAAACAGAAAGGGCAATTTAGTTAGAAAAACGGTCAAGATTTATTTGAGAAGTTGTTGGAAATGGCCTTCCCCAACTTCTATACAATTATACAAACGTTGCTCAAACC
>JAFFZR010027631.1:0-23334 GCA_018397195.1 Lethrus apterus | reverse complement strand
TCAACCGATGGATCAGGGGGTAATTGAAGCGATGAAAAGATACTATCGAAGAAATATAATGATTGATTTATTATCATATAAAGACATAAATGAGTTTTGGACTAAATTTACCCTTAAAGATGCCGTCACAAGGTTAGCAGATGCATGGTCGAGGGTAAAAATGTCTCATATTGAGCGGTCATTCTTTAAAATTATGACGCTTAATGAAACTGAACCGGCAGATGACTTAGAACAGGAGATAACTGTTAATTCCTTATGTACTCTTGTGCAAGAAGTCGAAGGATTTAATGCCATTGATGAATGTGACATAGAACAATGGTTAATCTGTGATAAAAATGAATGTGATTACGAAAAACTAAATGATGAAGAAATATTGAGTGAAGTTCGACCATCAATGTCAGTTACCGAATCAAATACTTTGGATAAGACATCTGATGAGGAAGATGATTGTACATCTGATTTATCACGAGTAACCCACTCCGAAGCACTCGGAGCTATAGGCACAGTCCTCATGTATTTTGAACAGCGCAATGAAGATTCGGCAATAATTTGTAATATTCGTAAGGCGAAAAATATAATAAAAACTAATTCATTAAGTTCGAAAAGTCAAAAAAAAGTAACGGACTTTTTTTCGCGCGCTAATTAAAAAATTATAACATACGTTTTCGTATCTTTTGTGTTCAATACTCTCTTTACATATGTACATTGTACATACATAGTTTTATGTTCATATTTTTATAGTTCAAGAATGTTTATTTATTTACGTTACGTACTGAAAATTTAATTTTGTTTTTGTTTACAAATTATATATGTATATGTTTATATGTAATACATACATACATAAATAAATTGATACATATGTATTTATTAAATATATGTATGTGTACATACATATGTAATTTTATTATACTTTCAATTATCCGTGTTTTTCAATTTTCCGTGTTGGATTCGGTCCCGATGAGCACGGATAATCGAGGTTCTACTGTACTTAATTTATTCTTTACTTAGAAAAATAATAATAATTTTGTGCATTTTGACTTGCAAAATATAGAGAAGCAACAGGGAACAAAGAGAAGTTCTTCAACATACAAAAAATAACTAAAATCACAGTATATACTCCTAGGAGTAATTGCACTCCTTCAAAATCATGAAGCCAAACAGTACATTGCGCAGAAAATAACTTGGATCCTGTATTAATAAAATGGAACAAACTGTATAATCAAAAATATTTTTACCACTACAGCTGCTGCCTACAAATAATTTTTTTAATAATGTATAGAACTAATTTTATTTATAAATTATTTATTTATATAACGCATAAAGTGATTAAAGCAAAATGATTTCATATATACATAAAATATATCATAAATATTGTGTACACTGTGAACAGTATAATAGTGAAGTTATAAATATATAAAATATTAAATCTACAAGGAGTTACATATACAGTAAATTTTCAAATAAAAGAATGTGTTGTTTTTCTTAAAATATAAGCATTTATTGATGTCGTAGATGATCAGGCGCATGATAATGTTGCTGAGGTGTAAGCGATGGATGCATTGGTGGTGGAAAACATCTAACATGTTCGACAGATAATTCATCATTTTCATTCGACTTCAAAAATTTATTCAGAATAGCAAATATTTGGGAATTCAACACTTGGAATCGTCTAATCCTGTCCACCATCCTTTTCAAACTCTGCGATAAAGAAAATTATAACAGGAAAAAAAAATTTGAATACATACTATTCCTTTTACAACTTCATCTTTCATATCGACTCGTTGAACACGTAAAATATGATAACAAAAATCTAAAGCCTCAAATCGTCTTTGTTGACCAAGTAACACTATCATCGTGCATCCAGCCCAATGTAAACCTTCACCAAATAACTCTCTAAAAAAACAAATAAATGATAAATTTTTCTTAAATTGAGAACATACTCGACAGTAAATTCAGTTTCTCCAACGGGTATACAATAAACGAATTGTAAAGCGGACCACAGGCGATGAAATTCTGTACATTCATCTACGTTCATAACTCCATTACTTGCCGGAGGTCCTACCCAAATTGGATCATCGAGAAAACTACGCAATCTGTTTAAGACAACTTCAAATATAGATAAGCCACAACATAATCGTTCCCTTGTCAATAAATCACCTTCACGCGATATCATCGCTTGCTGAAAATTTCATGTCATATTTTGAGTATTTAATTTAATTAACTTACTTTTGCAGTTCCTAATTTTTCAATGTTTGTTACTATTTGTAAGGCAGAATATTTGGCTTCAAGTCTTTTTTGTTTAGTTTCAGGTTTTTCTCCCTCTATAAGAACGTAATTAATAATCATTTTAATATAAAAATAATAATAAATTACCTTTACAATATGGTCTTGGCAAAATATTTTGAAACGGTGCAGCTTGTAACAAATCACATACTTCTTCTTGAGACAAAGCTTGTTCCATCAAAAGGCAAAATAATATGGTGTTTCCAAATTCTCGAAAATTATGAAATAATTCAGTGCGAGCATCGGGATATTGCACGATATCATTTAAATAAGCATGGTAATATCCCAATATACCAGGTGAGCCATAATCATAACGTGGCAATTTGCAAACTTTAGGCATTGCATCCATTAAAGTTTTAGTAAATTGCAATAAATTTCCTTGTATTAAACTCTTTACAATTTTTAATAATTCTTCCATTACAACAGCTATACCTTGATAACCCAATAATTTACACATTGTATGAAAATGATGAGGACCCACAAAACCTAAATTATGAATAATTAAATACGTCGATTATGAATGGAAATACATACCAGTGTATTGCCCGTATTGTGTTGTATAAGCTAAGTTTAATGCTTTCGTACCCCACAAATAATGATGGGACATTTGAGGTGGTTTGTCTCTGTGAACAGGTGCAGCAAAGGATATTTCTCCTTTGTATTTAGTAAACCTAAAACAATTTAATTTATGAAATATTAAAAGAAATTAACGCAGAGGTCGTTAAAAAAGTCGTAAACCTAACTAAATGGAAGTGAATCTTGGACTCTTACAAATAAGGACAAAGGTAGAATAAACGCCACAGAAATGAGGTTCTTGAGAAAAATAGAAGGGAAAACCAAAAGAGATAAGATAAGTAATGAAGTGTACAGAGAAAAAATAAAACAAATATTAAGGAAGGGGTGAAAGTTTGGGGGGTGAAAGATTACAAGAGTCTGGAGAGGCATCAGCAGAAGTGGACCAAAAGAACACCAAGGTTGGAAAAGTCAACGCCTGAATACATATATTGAATTATTAATGCCAATAAAATTTTTTTTTATAAAAATGTTAATCTTTATCAGACTTACTTTTAAATGAACAAAACTTTAAAGATCACATCATTCATATGATATGACATACATCATTAATTTGTAACAATTTGTAACAATTTTTTATTCTTACCGATTGGTAGCGGCGTTATACACATAACTTGGTAAGAAATCATAATTTAATTCCCAAAAAACATGTAATGTTATACGACCATATGGTGCCAAAACATTATGATTAGCTTCACGAAACATACAATCAAAATCATCTAAAGCTAACCACTTGCTAAGTAATTTGTGACATAAACGATTCACTTGAAGCAATCCATCAAGTTCCATAACACCAGTAATATCTCCAGCTTCAAATTTACTTATAGCAAAGTCCAAAGATTTTTGCATATCTGCATTTATTCTTTGGGTAATTAATTTATTTAAATCAATGGAACGTCCCAGTAACTGAACGTGCCTTTGTTTCAGTAACGTCTCGTAACGATTTGCTCTCGGATATGGAAGTAAATATGCACCCATTGCCACACATTCAACTCTAAACCGTTTATCTAAAAATATACTACAAAAAAAAAATATATACACCCGTCAATATTTCTCCTACCTTGCAGCTAATTGTTTATAATAAGCAAAAATTTGTTCACTCAATTTATAAACAAACTGATCGAAACAAAGATTTACTTCAGCTTCAACTTCATCATACAGAAACTGCTTACGAAATATCGTTAAGGCATACAAAGCACTGTCGTTATATAAATCTAATGGATAAAGTACATACCTATAACAGAAATAACATCAATAATAAAAATGTTAGTAAATAAAACTTACTCCATCATTGAAGGTTCCTTTGTTTTCAAAATGTGATCAGTCAAAATCCAAGGCATAGACATATCAATGGGAAATTGTATACGTTTCTCCATTGTTATTAAATCATTGCATTCTTCATTGTGATTATGACGCACGGTACATTTCTATAAAACATTATATCAATTTAAAGTTAATTTATGTTAATTTAGCTTACGTTAATTCTTCTACCCATAGTCATCTCTAAGTAGAATTCTCTGTACCACAATTGTGATAAATCACAGCAATTTTGTAGCGATTCTATAAAATTGAAATGATATACAGGGTTGCTCATTAGTACGGCAGAGTAGCTTTTAGCTATCTATTTTCGTAATTTTTCAACGAACGATTGATAAGTAGGGGATGACCCTTCTTTTAAAAATATTTACTGCTTATACAGGCTGTCCCAAATATAAGATCTGAACACCAACTTTCATATTTTAAACGTACATATTTTTAATATTTTAAAAAAATTTTTTTTCTTATGCAGAACCTTAATGTATTACGTTAAAATGTTGAAATAAACAAAATGTTATAAGTTTTATTAGTCAATAAAAATATTGGACAGTGATTTGAACAATAATTTTCAATGAAAGCAGCATAACTTCAGAACCTCGGGGTTTAGGTATAGGAAATTTGAAATGTTATTCGAAAGATTATTTTAATACCCATTCGATGGTATAATAATATACATAGTGTTTAAAATAACAGAAAAAATTTGATTTTTTCCAGTTGGCAGTTAATCCGGGGACAGGCTGTATAAGATAAGATTTATCTAGATTCTAATATGTCGAAATGCATTATTACCAACGCACATGGCGAAATTAGTTAATTTATAAAACAATCGTTGAATTTATCAGTTTCATAGAAACACTACTTACAGGCATATTCGCCACAAAAAAAATTATATCTCAAAAATGGTAAGAGATAGGTATAGGACATGCTAATACAGTTTTGCTCAGAATTAGAAGCTTTATCTAAAAAATATTAAAAACGTATACCATTGCATTTAAAATAATAGTTGGTGTTCAGATCTTATATTTGGGACACCTGTATATACCTGTAAATATTTTTAAAAGAAGGATCAGCCCCTACTAACCAAATGTTCGTTGAGAAATTACGAAAAAAAAAATAAATAATGGCTGAAATCTACTTTGTCGTACTATCGAGCCATCCTGTATACAGTGCAGTCCAAAACTTTACCCCCCCATGATAACTTTTGAACGGCTGGAGCTATCGTTATGAGAAAAAACAGGTCGATTTTTAATTTTTACGTACAAAATTTTGGTGTTGTCAAAAATTCAATTGCGCTTCCGGTGAAACCGGAAGTGATGTCAATTTTCTTATTTGAAATGGAACACCCTGTATATTTTGACGTTTTTGGAAAGACGATGCAGAGACGAATCCAACGATACCGCATATGTTCAACTTTAATTTGAAAAGTAGCAAGATAGGCAGCAATAATTTTTCTTATTTTTTTTAAACAAAATTGGTCAGAACTTCGTAATAAAGATTTGCTTTTATTTGTTTATTATTTGTTTTGTAGCTAATTAGTTAGTAAATGTCTATTAATGGTTTTTCTTGTTATTTAACACTAAAAATGTTTATTGCCTTACGGCTAACTAAGGAACACATAAAGAAAATGGTAGAAAAGTTATTGCTGTCTTGTTACTTTTCAAATTAAAGTTGAACATATGCGGTATCGTTGGATTCGTCTCTCCATCGTCTTTCTAAAAACGTCAAAATATACAGGGTGTTCGATTTCAAATAAGAAAGTTGACAGCAATTAAATTTTTGACAACACCAAAATTTTGTACGTAAAAATTTAAAATCGACCTGTTTTTTCTCATAACTGCAGCCGTTCAAAAGTTATCATGGGGAAGGAAAATTTTGGACTGCACCGTATAGACATTATTACAAAGATACATACCACTAAAATTGAGGAGATAATTCCAAAAAAAAGATGTTTTGTGAAACTGATCTATTAGCATTAGATATTGTCCATCTATGTCTTTTCTTAAAGTTTTCTTCCCACCAGATTTATCAGCAATTAAAGACTCCAACATAGTTCTTACCATATATAATTGAGTTGATGATGGACCTAAACAAATTTATTTTATTTTAAATTTGTACGTTTAATAAATTCGCTTACCGACATTTCTCCTTGCAACTTTAATTCCAAATCCATTATCTGGGTCTTTTTTACCTCTTAAAGCAGGATCTGCTAAAGGATCAACTCCTCTTTGCCAATCGGCACAACTTTCCCTTACAGACATAATAATGCTAAAACGATTAAATGTTTTAAAAATACAAAACGTTTACGAACGTACCTCCTTATTAAATCTTTTTTATTTTTAATAGCTTTACGTAAAGGTTCACGTAATGAAAGTTGAACAAAATCTTGCAAATCTGCATAAATATTACGCCTGATAGCATCGGTAAATACCGTTTCCATTCTCGCCATTAACACTTGCAAACCTTTTATCATAGCTATTACCTCAATTAAAGCTAACTTTTCTTCATCACTGTAATTGTATCTGGTCGCCTAAACAAACAAAAAACACAGTTTACGACAAACTTGATAAAAAAAACCACAAACCCTTTCATATTCTTCAGCTTCAGATGGACATTCCTTATTTTGATGGTGATCTGTTGGGTGCAATAATTTCCAAGAATAGAGCTCAGTTACAACGCTTGTCCATTCAGAAAGTAATTGCAACCCACGTAAAGCCAATTCAGCAGTTTCTCGATTTTCCAAGTCACTTCCACTTTCTTTGTACGTTGTGGTCACTTCATTACTGTAACGGGCCAATTCACTTATGTATTTGACATGATCGTCCCTTATTTGAGGCAAATGGACCATAAGATCAGCTTGTGGAGAGGGAGCATTTGAACTCGATAATGGCCACTTACTTGGATCGAAATGCTTACTACGTTTAATATAATTAAATGGTGCTATTTGCATATCACCAAATAATGGGACAACTTCTAAATTCTGAAAATTCAAATTTAAAATTTTTCCAAACATACTGATAAAACTACCTTAAATATTCTATCGATACGATCTAATCTTAATTTTTTCTTCTGATCTAGTTTATTGATATTGCAAAGTTCACTATCCATTAAAAACAAACCAAACCCCATTACTTTAACAAGCATGTGCTTTTCACTTGGAGTGAGATACATTTTCGTATCAAACATATGAACACAAATGTTAACCACATCAGCTAACAACTCTTCATATCCGGTTATTTTTTCCAAATTTTCCTTAACAGTATCTCGAATTTTATTTTGCGTGGCAAGAAACATTGATAAATTTTGCGATTCTTGTAGAGTTTGTGAATCAGACATTACTTTGAGAAACTGCGCAGCTCTAACAAATAAATCTTGAGTATGAATTAATACAATGTTTGAAATTTACCTTCGATATGTGGAATAATCATTCTTAACGCTAGATTTCATATTTTTTAATTCATCCAATACAGCAAACATATTAATAAATTTTCCCAACGTTAATAAATAGGCTTCAGATACAAAATCCTTGCGCTTTTCGGTGTGACATAGACGTTTTATTTCTTGTGAAAAACGTTCTATGGCTTTTCTCTACAATTAAATAAATTATTATTATTAATTAAATAATAATTATAAAACCTACTTGAAAATACATAAAATTCAATAATTTGTTTACTTCCGGGGCCAAAACTTCAACGGTTTTCTCATAAATTTCTACTCTGTTTGGTTGTTCATTTGATTTTGGTTGAGGTATGGCTCTTGAACAGCAACGCCAAGTATATAACATGACGGCATGTTCCTGGCCTTCTTCTAATAATTCATTCTAAAAAATTTAATTTTTAATAAATTGTTTTGTAAAAAGAACGATTCTTACCAAACTTGCATGTACGGTTGCCTCTTCAATATACTTGGCAATGCCTGTAACAAATCCATTTCTATCTTCAAAATTTGTATCGAAATTTGCTTGATAAACAACAGAGCATGGTTGTGCTTCTATACACGGTTGCTCATCTGGCAAAGGTAATTCATCCAAAACTTCAACATTGGATAAAGCATCAGTTAAAGAAACTCTGTCAGTTCCAGCCATTTCTTAAGATAAAGTTTGTCATTAAACTTTTTATGAACAAATACGATCATAAACACTTATTTCAAAGTCAATTTGTTGATTTATATTCTTATAAACAAAATAATTTATCCTCCAATAAGGTGCGGCAATCTCCAATCACTCATCATAAACATTAACCGTTACCACTATCTGTCAATTAAGAACATGAAAAGTACTAGTAATTTTAAAAATCCCTAAGAAAAGCGCGAACAATTTGAATTTTCAAAATATAGCTTTCGTGTTAATCAATTCATAAACATCATTTTCATTACTTTTATATCAAATGGCTTTAGTGTGTTTTCAATGATTTTGATTTTTGCTGTCGTGTTTTCTTTTAAAAACCAGTTTATTCTCGTTTAAACAAAATAAAATGGAAATTGATTTGGGCTTGCAATGTTCGTCAAAACTTTCAAATATGTTGACGAGGAAGTCTACTTTTATTTTAGGGAATTATTATTTTTTTTTTTTTTGGTTTCAATTTCTATGGAGAATTATTTATTGTTAATTGAAGACGCAAATCAGTTTAGAATTTGGAAGACGTTTTTAAAAGCTTTGTCCACATTAATTACTCATGTTACCAGTGGCAGTCCGTGGATTTAAAATATGGGGATTCACCATTTAAAATGATAGTATTATTTAATCACGTTAAGTCTTTAATGCTCATTGTCAACGACCAGAATTTTATATTGTAAAAAAAGGAATAGATTCCAAAAGAAGAATACTTGGGAGAAACTACATGGGATCCATCTGTAAAAAATAGAAAATTTGGCCACTTCTCCCCACACACAGACACAAACAGTTGATTTAGCGACCGGATCCAACTAGGAATATAATCCATCCAACCAAATTTTTATAAAACATTTCTGGCACACGAATGAGGCTCACAAAATCATAGTTACATGTTTCCCAAAGGATCGGATATCTTCGACAAAGTCATCAAGGAATACTAGAACGTTTATTAACATTGCGCAATTGAAATCATTCATAATAAGTGATTTATAAAGCCCAATCACAGCTGATATGACAGGGTTAGGACGAATAGCCAAATTTTTAAGCAGATATCTTTTAGCAAGACTTTCAAACTAGTGAATTAATCGGAGATTTCATAGCTCCTAACACAATTCTTAGGACCTGATTTTGAATTTTCATTAATCTATTCCGCCTATTCAGAGAATATGGGGAGACTATCATATTCCATCCTAGATCTGATAAATGACTTGACGGTAGACTGAGGGTAGAAGGATGATTGATATGTAGATCCCGTAATAGGTTATTATCCAACCAGGTACCGAGAAAACGCACATTATTTTGAACGGATAACAGAATTATCGTATGATATATCTGGCATCAGGAAGTTTCTTTTCCTAGAGAATGCGACACCCTTATATTTAGATGTAATGAAAGATTCCATCAGACCATTTTCCTTAAAGCGTCACCTTAAGGTATTGGCACTGCGCTCGGGGTTCAAAACTAGTTAATAAAAAGTACTAGTCTAAGTATCGAGCTAATTTGAATACTTTAGAAAGATATTTTGAAACACTTTGAAATTAACTTAATTTAATGGATTATTGGCATAAAATACACGATTTGAGCTAGTAATTTTATTAATATCAAAGTAGATTTAAATTTTGATAAACAATTTAAGGTACAGTTTTATAAATATGCTACCTTCTAAAATACTTTTAGGATATATTATATTGTATGTACATATCACATGCATTATATCACATACACATTAATGTATATTTTCCTACGATAAATCAAAATGCAGTGCATGTGAATATGTAGTTTTATGTAACGAAAAAACTATTAAGACATTTAAACTGTAATTTTTATGTATTAATCTATCACGTTCTATTAATTGTACCAAAAGAAAATATCATATTTACATAGTCATATTTGTTTAAACTCAAAATATTTTTATTCATCATACAAAAATATATTTAATATACATTTCTTACATGCTCATTCATATGAAGCACTATTATAACTTTTAACCAAAACTGTGTAAATTACACTTACAAGGAAAAATTGGCAAAATGTTCTAAAGATTTAATTAATTTACACAGCTTTAATTATATATTAATATATAAAAATTAACGAACGAACGTAACGATAAATATGAGGTGAATGTTGATTCGACTACAATAATAAACATAATAACAAAACATAATAAAACGTCCAATATTAAATAACAAACATAAAGAAAATTTTCTTTGTAACACAGCAATGTAATACTGTGTTCTTATAAAATAACACTCGTACATTAAACTACTTATATCTACAATTTTCAGAAAACAATACATGGAATACTTAAAACAGAACACCATATATCGCAGGTAAAAATTGTTTCGATGCATTTTTTATTCTCGTAATAATGTATAAGTGAGGAAAAGAACAATATATCACAACAACTGTTGCATAGTTTAAATATGTCGATTTTAATGCCTTTGACATTACTACTTTTTAATTTATTAGAGGTTTTCAGAGTGAATAAGTAATGTCGACAATCGTTAAGTTAAATTTGTGGAACGACAAATATTAATATGTATAACAGAATATTAACTGCCTATTCTAAAATTAGTCAATGTTATTAATCTAGGTGATGCATAATTTTCCATAAATAATTAGCTGCAATGAATTTACTTTATTATAACAAACAAGACAAATCGACAGAGTTGAGTGATGCATCAATGACAAAAATTGTGAAAAAAGTACGATTTAAATGACTCATTATTTCAGTATAATAAAGTGTAAGTTCATTTACAATTATGCTCATAAATCTTATAATCATAGTAAATTACCCTGTATATTTATTATTTTGGTCTTTGAAAACGTGACACAAAGTAATGTTAATGAAAAGAACTACAAGTTTACTAAGGTAACTAATGTTTGTATTATACGCCACAAATTGCACTAAAAAGGTAACAATTTAAAACAGGTACTATTTGTAAGATATAACACGTTAAGGCAGACAAAATATTTTTAAATATACCAGTCTTACAGTAGCTGTACTTTTAAGAGAAATTATCAGATCTTTTTTATAAATAAATTCGAGATCTTAAAAATCCGACATACTTCCTTAGCAATTAAACTCCCACTATTAATCTAAATTACATCTAAACTGTTACATGACCATTTTCTTACATTATAAATTAAGTAGGTGTGGTTTTCCCTGAGAGAAAGTGTACAAGCAAAAATACAAAATGAAAACTTTAATGAATGATAACAAATTTATGTATTTAATATGGTAATTGTTAATTTCACAAAAATATTATTATTATATACTACACACTATTACAACAACGCAAGATTATTTTTTTTTTACACTGATATATGAAAAAATTTCCCTGAGATTCAATGCCAAATAAATGAAACTGTAACATAATGATCATGCAAGTCAATAAATAGTTTACATTTATAGGTGTGAATGTAAATATGTACATTATACCAACATTTAATTGCTTTATGTAATAGCTTTTCCAGTCCAGTAAAATCAAATCTCCGAAAACCTCCATCATATTAAATTATAAACTGTTTATTTATAATTAAAAAAATATATATGTATTATGATTAACTCTGTTAAGGGTACGTTTGTTAAGAAAACATTATGTTTAACATAATAAAATTTCCAATGCACACAGTCGGTAAATTTAATTACGAACTAGAGTAAATTAGTACATTAATTTGATTCATTTTAATGAATGTATCTTTTGCTTTAATTTTTAAGAACGTAGCGACTTCTAATTTATTAATATGGTAAATAAATTCCGAAGTCGTCATTAAAGCAAAATAATCTAAATCTAAATCACTAAGATTGTCATTATATATATATTTTTTTGAACAATAAATTTAGCACCATGTTATTGAATAAATTTACGTTAAAAAATTTTGGATTTGTGCTATAAGATGGCCGGATATTGATATTGATTTGAAAAATGAGAAAAGACGTACCCAAATAAAAAATGACAACAATTGGTAAGCAAAAGGAAAATAAACGGTATCACAGAACTACCATTAAGTACGATGTACCATGTAAATTTATTCGCTTTCACAGGCTGATGCATTATCGGAAAATTCATCCATTATGTTGTTAACGATTCTGTCAATTTGAAGTGAGGAAATCAGCCTTTCCTCCTTATTTTCCACAAAATTAGGTACAGCTACAACTTTAAAACGTGAAGCATTAGTAGGTTTGCTGGGAGATGAATCAGTAACTTTAGATACTTGAAAGCGACTCCTAGTGCGGGACGCAGGACAAGTTTGACTCGGCAGAGGAGAAGGAGTATTGTAATAAGGCTCGCAATTTAAAGAAACTTTGCAAGGAAGTTGCGAAGTTCCTTGTTCCTTTTCTGATTGCTCAGAGTGGAGTTTGTTCACCGTGCAAATTTCCTTAATCTTCTTAACTACTTCTGAATATGCTTCGGGATTCTAAAAAAAAAAAATTAAAATATTTATATACAACATTAATTTTAAATTTACCAAAGATGATCGGTTGGTCTCATCAAGTTCAATTCTTTCAATTTTAGTATTTATCAAAGCCTTACTTAATTTCTCCAATCCTACTATATATATAGCTTTGTTTCCTCGCAAATTAATATTCTACAAAAAAAAATTTGAAATTCATTCATTCTGAAACGTGTCCCACTTTTTTAAAAGGTGATAGTTGACCATAACCCAACACCAAATATGCAAAAATGACGGTCCTATGTTGAAGGGTGTGACAAAAAAAAATATTTAAAGTATCGAGTAAAATATGACAATAACGACGAATTACCGACAATAAAGGTTCTTTTGAAACATTTCAAGTTATTCCAAAGGAAGTTGATTTTCAACGCAACACATATTGAAATGGACACAAGGCCGTACATAGTACCGAATGCCCATATAAAATAAAGATAGAACCGCCGTTTTTGCGGATTTTGATTTGAGTTGTTAGCTATCACCTGTTAAAAAAATTGGGAATGACCCTGTATATTAAATTTATTTAGATAAGAATTTAATGACAGAATGAAAAATACCTGCAGTGATGTGTTTTTATCTATAGTTTCAGCGAGACAGGCTGCTCCGATGCATGTTAAAATGGTCGATTGTAAACCTAATCCTTCCAAAGTTTTTGTACTTTTTAAACTTTCTTTAATTTCATAAATTACATTATCAGTCAAATGATTAAATCCAAGGTTTAAAATGCGCAGGTTTTTGCATTTTTCCTGTAAAAAGAAACATTACAAAACAGAAAAAAAAAACTGACAACATACAATTATACTGCTTATATTTTTTCCACTTTTTTCAGTCAGTTGGTTATTATAAATAATCAAAGCAGACAGCCCAACTCCTGGTCCTGAGCGTTGCCTAGTTAAGCCTTTAGCAAGTTGTTCTAAGCCTCTATCGCCTATTACATTATTGCTGACGTTTAGAACTTGCAAATTGTTATTTTTAGCCAAAAATTTTCCAATACAATCAGCTTCTTTAGCATATAACCCAGTTTGCAATAAATGCAATTCTTTAATCAGAGTGTAATTTTCAAGACATTCCACTGGGGACAAAATGAATTATTTATTTATTGATTATAATAAAAATAATATACATACCTAAATAAAAATTTGGCAGCTTTGCTAACGTACAACTATCAAATTTAAGTACTTTAATCAATTGCCCATCTTTTAATGCCGCCAGAAATGATTTCATGTTAGTCTCATTTATTGTTACAGACTTGAACGACAGCATGTTTAAGTGATTGGTTAGGGCTATGAAACGATCTAAATGTTTCCAAGCAACTACATCATCGATATTAACTGCCAAAATCAATTCACTAGTAGAATCATAATATTCCAACAAGACAAATAATTCCCCCATTGTATAGGACGTAAAAGTGCAATCGGCTACGGTGATCGAGTAAAAATTCATGACTTTGAACAACTCTTCAAATGTTTCAAGTACGTCAAACGTTACAACCACATTATTTATATTTAATACTGCAGACCTATCCAAATTGCAAGTAACATCCTATGAGCAAACAATTAAGAATAAATTACATTATTTTATAAGAAATATACCTTTAATTGAGTCTTTATGGAGTCTATTTCAATTACATTGTTCTTTGCACAAGAATTCTCATAAATTTGAATAATTTCATGTGTAGTAAGAGGTTTTTCTACAAATATTTTTTGTAATCATTTATTTATAGTTTTATTAAATATACCTATTTTATATGGAGCGAAATCATCTGGTTCTTTACAATCGGTGAGACTAGCTTCACTATCTGCAAAACTAACACTTTTACATGTTACCAAACCTGCACACTCTTCACTAATTGCATGTACTCCATCATATTCAGATCCTTTACGTAGGATTGATACTAGAGGTTCCAATGTGTTATAAATGTTATCTTCACTAGTAGTCATATGTAATCTTTCCGGTTCTAAAGGAACAGCGAGAGTCTCCTGCTCAACGCTTAGACTTTTATCAATCAAACTGACAGCCCTTTTCTTAGCTAATATATATATTTATGAATTATTATGAATAAACAAATAGTTGCAAACTTACCAACTTTACTAGCTGGAGAGCCTGATGGTTTAGGGGGCGCTCCTTTGCTCCTAAGCTTTCTTGACTGGCTTTTGGAGCGGCTGCTAGTTGATTCTCCTTCATCATCCATGCCGCTTCGCTTATTTAAATTATTTTCTAAAATTACGAAGCGTCATAGGTATCGAAAATTTGTAAACATAAATGTCATTTTCGTTACAAACAATTATTTTAAATCATTTTACGTCACTATTTAACTACATGTTAAATTAAATAAGTGCAAACTTCTATATTATTATAAACGAACGCATAACATTGTTTAAAAGATTTTTAAAATCATCGAAAAACTTTGTTAAAAGACGACAAAACTTGAAAACAATATGGCCGCGTTTAGCGCGAAGTTCGTATAGGTTATATCACAAATTATAAAAACAAAGCACCACCACAATTTAATTATGTATGATATAAACCACAAACAGTGGCAAGCGGTAATTGGTGTTATCTGTTATGAGTCACGAACATAAACGTATTTCGTAAATCAGATCAGGAAAAACTCAATAAAATTTTTTGTTTTAATTGTAAATAAACAAAATCGATATTTTTAACAAGAAAATTTAACAAATTTGTCAATTTTGTCCAAAGTTATCAAATTCAATAACCTTAAGGTTATATTTGTTACTTAACCTATATGTTTGAAAACAATAACATTTCCAGTTAATCCACATCCAAAATAAAATGAAAAGTTTAGCTGACGATGTAAAATTTAACGAACTTTGCAAAATTCTTCATGAAATTGAACATGCAAAGCAAAGTGACAAGCAAATCAAATTGAAGAACTTTATCCAAAGTTATCGCAATAATTCGATTAAACTGTCAGACACCACAAAGGATGTTGATACAAGCATTTACCCTGTATTGAGATTACTTTTACCAAAATTAGATAGAGGCCGAGGCTCTTATGGTTTACAAGAATTTGGTTTAACGAAAACCATACTGAAAATATTATGTTTACCGAACAAAGGTGAGGATGCTCAAAATTTAAATAAAAAACTGAATTTTGCCAATACGGCATATGAAGTATTACGTAAACACTTTTCCAAAAGTGCAAATTTGAGCATCACTGATATTAACCGTCACTTGGACATAATTTCATCAAAAAATGCAGAAAATAAGATACGTAAGTTCTCAATACTTTACTTTTATCATATTCATTTACGTCATTTTAAGGTGAACAAGAAGAAGAAATATTTAAATTGTTCAAGCTGACATCACCTGAGGAACAAAAATGGATCATTCGTATAATCCTTAAAGAAATGAACTTGGGACTAGGACATAATAAAATATTAAAGATATATCATCCGGATGCTATAGATTTATTTGATACAAACAACAATCTTGCACAAACCTGTGAAATATTACAAAATCCAAACGTGCGTTATAATGAAATTGAAATATGTTTGTTTGCCCCATTTCGACCCATGTTGTCAAAAAGATGTGACGCAAAAGAATTTTTAAAAACTATTGATGGAACTAACACATTTTATGTCGAAACTAAATTTGATGGAGAACGTTTTCAAATGCACATGAAAAACAATCTATTTAAGTATTTTTCAAGGAATGGCTTTAATTTCACCAAAAACTACGGAGACACATATGACAATGGGTTATTTACACCATTATTGAGACATGCTTTCGACAAGGATGTTGAAAGTATTATAGTTGACGGAGAAATGATGGGTTGGAATCCAGTTACCAAGAAATTTGGATCTAAAGGTATTGAAATTGTTTAAAAAAAATTACTTTGCTTCATTATAAAAGTGATTGTAGCCATGAATTTTGATGTCAAAAACTTATCAAATACAAGTAAATATAAACCTTGTTTTTGTGTTTTCGACATATTATTTCTTAATGATGTCGTTTTAACTAATAAACCTTTAAAAGAACGACTTACTTTGTTGGGAAATCTTATAAAGGAAATTCAAGGTGTTATAATGTTAAGCAGCAAGAAATGTTTAATTTCGAGACAAGAGATAATAAATAGTTTAAATGAATCAATGGATAACAATGAAGAAGGAATTGTATTTAAAAATCCTGATTCGATATACCTACCAAATGACCGTAAAGGTGGATGGTGGAAAATGAAGTTGGAAGTAACTATAACGTTTTATTACAAATCTTGTATCTGTTTATAGTACTTTTCAGATGTTATGTCTGATTTAGATGTTATTATTATGGGTGGATATTATGGAAAAGGGAAAAAAATAAACGGGTTTCTTGTGGGAGTTGCAGTTCCTCCAAAAAATGGTAAATTTTATTCATTCTCAGACTCGTATGATTTTTACATATTTGCAGGTCCCAATCCGACAGAATTTTTATCCCTTGCAAAGGTTGCATCCGGACTCAGTTTTGATGAATTAGATTTATTAGAAAAAAAGATTGGATCATTTTGGATGAAAGCAAATAATTCAAGTTATGAAAAGTATGGTCTTTTCTTTGGAAAAGAAAAGCCAGATGTGTGGATAATTCCCAAGAATTCCGCCATTTTACTTGTAAGAGGAACAGAATTAATAAAGTTAAATGGTGGAAATCCCGATTTTAAAACTAAATGTACAATAAGATTCCCAAGAATACAAAAATTACGATTTGACAAACCATATTATGATTGTCTAACAACTGAAGAATTAGATGCTTTGATGACAGCTCCATCATCAGTTCATAAACTGACTAAGAGACATTTGGAATTATCAGATATTGAATTAGAACACAAGAAAATTAAAAAACCACGATCTAGGTTTATTCAGGAAAAAATCAAAGAGGTGACCGTTCAGAGTGATATATTACAAGGATACGAATTTTGTGTCTTGACTGGTTATGAAAATTGGAAAATTGACGCTGTAGAAGCAGCTATAAGAGAAAATGGTGGAAGCATCGTTAAAATTGAAACAAAAAACACTTTCTGTATACTTCTTGGTGTAGACCATCCGAAAATACCTTATTATAAAGGATTAATTGATATTGTAAAATTATCTTGGTTGCAAAATGTCTTGAACGAACAGGAGTTTTTCATGTACGAGCCTAAAGATATGATTTACACAACAAATGAAACGAAATACAAGTTTATGTCTTTATTCGATAAATATGGCGATTCCTACATGGAAAATGCAACTACAAGGAGTCTGAAAAATGTGCTTAAAAATATATCAAAGAATGTAAGATTTTTGAATTAGTCTTATCAGATAGATATAATAATGATTTTTTAGGATGATTACGTAAACCCTTTGGCTTTCGAAATAGATTCATTCCACGATGAAATTAATTTTAAACGTAAATTTAAATTATTTTCTGGAATTCAAGCGTATTTCGATAAAAACAAAGTTTTAAATGATGAAACTTCCAGAAAAATTTTTTCAACCGTATTAGAAGAATGCCAGTTTAAGTTTTGGGGAGGAGTCCTAAGTCCTTACTTAACTAAAGACGTTGATCTAGTTATCGTTAATAATCAGTATGTTTACACAAATTTAATGGACGTTTGATTACAAATTTTGTTTCAGTGACGAAGCACGGAAGGAAGAAGTATCTTCATATCTAAATGATATAAACAATACAAGAGCCAGCATTGTTGATAAGACATATATCGAAGAAATAATACAAACTAATCAACTTTCCATGTAATTAGATTGTTAAGGTTAATAAAAAAAAAATTTTAAAGCGTTATTAGTTTTCTAACCGAAATTAAACATTCTATATATTGAATAAATGACTATCATGCGTGAAAATATATACATTTAATTTAATATATTGTGAAAATAAATATCAAATAACGTACCTTGTATTACACAAAAATCTAGAATGTTCAGCTGAAGCAGAAAAGGCGGGTAAAAAGATGGCGTCGTAATGGATGTGTTGCGCAGTGGAACCAGCAACTGTTTTTTGTAAAGAGTTGAATAGTGAAAACTGGCGGGGTTTTCAAAAATTCAATCCGAAATTATTTCAATTAAAAACTTGCAAGCGTGTCCCCATATCTTATTAATGAGTTATGTTTATAATATATAGTTTATTTTAAGCATAGATTTATGTAAGTGACTAATGGATTATTCTTTAATGGCCAAAGTACGTGCAAAGAAAAACTTATTTGAGAATCAAACAAAACATGAAAAATAATTATGTAAATATACTTAATTGAAAGTTAAGTGTATGTTCCTAAAAAATGTTGCGTTGTGTATATTGTATTGTATTGTTAAATGATGCGTCAAAATTATTCTTTAAATCGTTCGTGCGTACGCCACTGATATTGAGAATGTATAGTACTCAAAAATGACTATAGATGGTGCGGTATTACAAATATATTTTAAATTATAAATTCAAATTAAAAATAATATTTAAGATATTTAAAACAGGAGATAAAATTGTTTATGTACATCATATTACAAACAATAAATGCGTCATGTCGAAATTTATCTAAAATTGATATTACGCGGAATACATAAAAATACATATGTTGAAATTCAGTTGATGTCATAATTACATTAAAAATGTGAATCGATTTCTTGAAATGAATAAATTACATTCTTTGCAATTACTCATTGCAAAGATTAACAAAATTTCAAGATTGAAAGTCAGTAAAATTTTTGAAATATTACTAAATATCTCTCTCGAAAAGTACGCAATGGAAATCCGTTATTTCCAAATTTATTTCATGAAGTGTTTAAATATATTTGAGTCAACAAGATCAATAACAAGGTGACAAAATCAGTTGATGTCATAATTACATTAAAAATGTGAATCGATTTCTTGAAATAAATAAATTACATTCTTTAAGCAGTTACTCATTGCAAAGATTAAAATAAGAAATTTCAAGAGTGAAAGTCAGTAAAATTTTTGAAATATTACTAAATATCTCTCTCGAAAAGTACGCAATGGAAATCCCTTATTTCCAAATTTATTTCGTGTTTAAGTAGATTTGAGTCAACAAGATCAATAACAAGGTGACAAAATCATGGCACGGTAGAATAACTGCATTGATGCTGTTGTGATATATGTCCTTTTAATGGCCTTCCACATTATGTTATATATAAACGTCATATATACAAGTACACTTGCTATTAAATTATTCAGTAAGCTAACAACTACCGTGATTAGCACTTAGTTCAATATTTACTAGAAAGTTTAGCGTAATTATTGACGAACATGTGGAGGACAATAATTATAAGTGTTTTAGTAATTAATCATATTAACGCACAGGGTAGGATTTTATACATTTTTTGGTCATTTAATAATTTAATGCACAATTTAATTTTATAGACGGTAGACGTTGTCAAACGCCTTTACGTGATCCAGGAATATGTATTCCAATAAAAAAATGTGATGGATTAATAACTTTGTTAAGAACACAAAGTACCAATCCAGAAGTCCGTAATTATTTGATAAGGTCGAATTGTGGATTTTCCGGTGATGATCCGTTAGTTTGTTGTCCAAATTTTGGAGGAAGCAACCCAGCAGAATCATCTACGACCGAAATGGTAAACACACACGAAGCAATTGCCGAAAAATCTAAACGAATTTCTTTACTAAGAGCTCCAAAATGTGGTTTTAGTAACACATCAGATTCAAGAATTGTCGGTGGAGTACCAATAAAATTAGGTTTGATGAATTAAATTTCTTTGCTTTTTGCCATTCAAGGAAAATTTTAGGACAGTTTCCATGGATGGTAGAATTAGGCTATAGAAATAAAAATAATCCAAGTCAACCGAGATGGCTATGCGGTGGAAGTTTGATAACGGAACGTCATGTATTAACAGCGGGACATTGCGTGTATAACAGACCAGATTTGTAAGTAGTTTACTTTGTCAACTCGAAATATACAAACAAGAATTTAGGTATTTGGCACGTCTCGGTGATTTGGATTTATATTCCGATGATGATAACGCAAATCCAGTTGACATACCTTTACAAAAAGTCAAGCTTCATGAAGAATACAGCCCGACTGCATTTACCAATGATATTGCGATTTTAACATTATCTTACAAACCAAACAATCGTAAGTAAAATCATCTAATTATTACAAAAAGTAATTCTAAAAAAAGAACTTACGCATGCAATGTGCGGCTTTTCCTGTAATTTATTGACAAATTATATTTATTAAATTAAGTCTTGACATTGACACAATTTGTAAACTTGATTCATTTAATAAAAAGCATATATTTAAGCAAGGACTCGACCTACTTCAATTTCAATTTTAATAAATTAAAAATTGAATTATGTACCTCTTTGAATATACAGTGCGTCCCAGGAAAAATATTTTCTTATGTATTTCCAGCTTTCGTTTGGCCAATTTGTCTACCAATGGATGAACCATTACGTTCTAATTTATTTGTTAAATATCGTCTATTTGCGGCAGGATGGGGTACATTATATTTTAGTAAGTATAAAATTGTAATAAACAAAATAACAATTTGACATCTTATAGAGGGTCCAGCAAGTAGTGTTTTGCAAGCAGTTCAATTACCTGTGGTAAGCAATGACCAATGTCGAGATAGATTCGCTGCGTTTAAAAATACTGTAATTGATGACAGAATAATTTGTGCCGGCTTCGTAGGAGGTGGCAAAGATACATGTAAAGGTGATTCGGGAGGACCTTTAATGTTAGGAAGACAAAATGGAGATCATCCAATATATTATCAAATTGGTGTTGTTTCATACGGATTTAGATGCGCTGAAGCTGGTTATCCAGGAGTTTATACCAGAGTTACGGCATTTTTAGATTGGATACAATCCAATTTGGACTTATAAAAATATAATATATTTAATTATTGTAATATCTATTTTTATATTTATTTAAATAAACAATTTTGAGAAAATTTCCACGCGCGTACAATCTTTGACTCAGAGGAGATATGTCGACCTTAATTTAATTCATTTAAAAAAGTAAGTGACGAAAGATCAATAAAGGTCACTTATACTACAGCAGAATTTTAATTACTTCATTTATGTAACACACTACCGATAACCGATGCAATTACATTAAAATACTGATGGGTTTAGTCATTTAGTGAACAAAACTGACTTGCAGATTACGTTTAACAAGTTTAGAAGCCATAAATTTACATTGTAAAAGGAAATACAAATTGAAAATTTATACTAATTGGTATTACGAAACAGTTAATATTTTACATTTTCTTACGTTTATAGATGATTGTTTATTACGTGTTATGTAAAGGATGTGAAAAAATAGAATTGATCGTTTGTACTAAAAGTGTTTTCATGCAAGTAATTATACGCTCATTGAATCACAATTAGGTTACGCGATTTTAAATCTTTAATACTTGGTCAACTGACGTTTTAAGATGACAATCAAAAGAAAAAACTGTATTAAGAAAATAACTAGAATATATTTGTCACTTGTAAAATTTAGAACAAACGAAGTAAATCACAAAAAATTACAATTATTTTTTTTATATCTAATTACAATAATGCATGTGAATTGAGTCATTGGTCGACTATTTTGCGTTCTCTTGATTCTATAGATAGAGGTAAAATGGCCGGTGACATGGCTAAAGCAGGATTAGCGACTGCTATTATATTATCTCCACTCGCTGCTATTACTTGTACTTTCGGAGAGAATTTATTGGTTTCATCCAAATCAGTCTGTTCTTCGATAGTACTCTAAGAATTAAAATATTAATTTACTCATGGTAAATATAATACATTCTTACCTGACATACGTTTGATTCGGTGCTATATGAATCTTGATCCTGTCCACTGGCCTAAATATAACATTTACTTTAATAATAATTTAAAAGATTCAAAAAGATTGGAGACTGTGGCTGTAAAATATACAAGAAAAAAATCTTTACCACAATATAATTTAGAAAAATTCTAAATACATATTTCGGCAACTAAGTTAGTGTCTTTAGCTAAGGTATCCTTAACTAGATCTACAGTGTTAATCCATTGGTTAACACTGGTGATCTGCTGAAGAGCATATTTTCAAAGGTGATACATTAGCTACAGACACTAATTTAACACAGTTTCTTTCTTAGGTTTTCTACTGAGGATAGCAACTTAGTTGCCGAAATACGTATTCAGAATAGTTTTTTTTTTTTTATACAGTGAGGACAAAAAGTAAGGAATATTTAAAATAAAAACGAACTCAACCGGGTTTTTAAAAAACGCTGAAACAGGTCGATTTTTGATTTCAAAAATACACATTAATATATGCGATTCATCTTCCGACTTTCATTTGTTTTGTAGTTATGACGTCATCACAAAAAATAAATGACAACATAGATTTTTTTTGTGACGTTTTGTGATAGTGATTTTTCTACCCTTTATGACCGTGCAAAAAAATCACAAGGTTGCATAAAAAAAATTCTGAGAAAAATCCATCTGAAAATTTAACGTTGACGGTACTATCTATGGCTATGGATAGTGATTTTTCTACCATTTATGACCGTGCAAAAAAATCACAAGGTTGCATAAAAAAAATTCTGAGAAAAATCCATCTGAAAATTTAACGTTGACGGTACTATCTATGGCAGAGT